>JAKOOJ010000017.1:17216820-17319320 GCA_022577455.1 Arizona elegans
TGAGTCCACCTTGAGCCCGGTGAGATTCGAACTTGCAGTAATTGCAGGCAGCTGGCAACTAAGTGCTACTTCAACAGCACTTAGTCCACTGCGCCACCAGGCTCTATAAATAGTATTTAGTGCAATATAAAAAAAGGCAAATAATTTTTCTGCGGACCACCGAAATTTTTCACTGGTTGGCAGGGTGGATTTGATTTAAATCGAGTTGATTTAAATCACAATTTAAATCACGATTTAAATCCCTAGTAAAAAGGCTTGATTTAAATCAACTCGATTTAAATCATAATTTTTAAAGAGCAACCGTCATCTCTGCTACTCCTTTGACCCACCGTTGACTCACCGATAGTCCCAGTGTTGCAGAATATACAGCCTCCTGCTACATAACTAAGCTCCGTTTCATGCAGAATAAACTAAATTATTTATGTATCTTAAATAGAAAACTATCTTACGATAGATTTTTACCCCAAAAGTTTTTTATTAAAATAAATTCGATAAAAATAAAAAAAATCTGATTTGAATAAAAAAAATCCGATTTAAATAAAAAAAATCTGATTTTTTTTTTATTTTTTTAAAAAAATCATTGATTTTTATCCACCCTGCTGGTTGGTGACCGCTGGACTAGATGACCTACAAGATCCCTTCCAACTCTGATAATCTAAAAAAAAAAACAAAAAAGAAAAAAAAAAGATTTTGCTTCAATCCTTCTAGCCTTCGATGAAGCTTTGAAGTCCCAGCTCTTCCTCCGAGTGCTGCGGGAATATGATTAGATGCTGTAACATCAGAAGGCTGACTTGGTGCCAAGGCTTTTCATGTTCCTAATGAGTTGAGTTTTATCATTTTTAATGCGGCTTTGAATGCCGGTTTGGCTTCGGATGGGGAGACGCCCAGAGCTGGTTTTGAAGATGGATGGCTTTTTACGCGATAAAATTTAAATCAATAACTCCGAACATCTTCGGATCGATGCCTGCCCATCTTCCCACATAAGTATAAAAATAAAATAAATAACAATTATTATAAAAGAAGCCGGGCCCTGGTGGGACCATAAAGCAGGGAATCGTAGAAAAGGAAGAAGCTAAATTGCTCTGGGATTTTAGAATCCGGACAGGCACCTGCTATACAACTTTAACAATTGTCAATAAGAAAGACCATAAAGTTTGGATAGTAGATGTGGCAGTATGCAGGAGGCAGAAGAGAGGATATTAGGGAAAAAAACCCAACAAAATACAGCTAGTCCTCGAGTTACGGCCACAACTGAGCCCAAATTTCCATTGTTAAGTGAATTTGGCCCCATTTTATGACCTTTTTCACCATGGCCGTTAACTGAATCATTGCAGTCATGTTGATAATTTAGCAATATGGTTGTTAAGTGAATCTGGCTCTCCCCCTTGACTTTTGTTTGTCGGAAGGTCGCCAAAGGGGGAATCACGTGACCTCGGGACACTGCGACTGTCATAAGTATGAACCAGATGCTGCCAAGCATCTGAAGTTGTGAAAAATGATCGTAAGTCACATTTTTCACTGCCATTTGCAACTATGAATGGTCACTAAATGAACTGTTGTAACTCGAGGGCTACCTGCACAGAGACCTGCAAACCGAAACAGGACGACGGTGGCAGAAGAAAGCAAAGGCAGTACCAAAATGATGGTATTCAGCCGGTTCGGGCGAAATGGATACTAATTTTACATCTGGTACGCTGAAGCGGTAGTTGCAAGGACTGGCTGAGCCCGCCCACTCCACCCAGGAGTCTCCACACGGCCCGTTTTGGATGCCAGGTAACTGCAGGTCCCGTGTTGAGGCTCTGGGAGGGCGAAAAACGGGCCTCCCAGAAGTACCAGAAGTCCAGAAAAGGGTCCATTTCCAGCCTCCGGAGCCCAGGGGAGGCATTTTCACCCTCCCGGAGGCCTGAGGAAAGCCTCCGGAGCCTGGGGAGGGTGAAAACGCTCCCCCCACTTCACCGAGTAGGCCATGCCATGGCCACGCCCACTCAACAACCAGGCAGGGAACTGATTGCTAAATGTTTTCAATCCCACCCCTGTGTCAGGCATGAGGGGTGCGGTCCCAAAACATCTGGAGCACCACTTGAATTCCATGGGCATCGACAAATTCATCATTAGTCAACTGCCGAGGACAGCTTAATGATTCACTTGATACGACGACATAGGGCAGAAAACATCCTGCAGCCAAGAAGGCTCCACACCCATTTGCACTACTGAGGCGAGGACACAGATGAACCTCCAAGTGGCCTCAACGACCCTCTAAAAGGATGCAAATGACCAGCTGTCTGCAAGGAGTTTAAATCCTTTCCATTCCCCACCATTCGGTCAGAGTTGAAGAAGCTTCTTGGATGCGAAGCGAAACCTCTTCAAAGAAAAATCAGAAAGTCCACGTTGAAAATAAAACACCTTTGGGACAACCATGTCCTGGATGACGGACAATCTCCACAGATGTTCATAAATCACATTTTTTTTCGGTGCCGTGGTCACTAAATGAACTGGTCGTTAAGTCTAGACTGCCTGCAGTTGGACATTAGGACCATTAAACTCTCTCAAACTGTATGAGGAGAACAACTCCCACCAGCTGCACTTGAGGTCAGACTTCTGAAAGGGGGATACCAAGGATCATCTAGCTGTCAACAGATTGTCAACTTGCAAAGCTTTCAAGTTGCCATGAGCAGGAGGGAGGGAGAACTGAAGTGAATTCCATACATTCTTTCTGACCGCAATCAGTCGGAGGGTGTTAGGTTTCACAGCCAGCTGAAGTGGTTAATTGGTGAATGTGATTTATGACATGGCCAGAGAGGAGGGGAGAGACAGGGTCAGAGGGGAACGTAAATCTACGTAGGATCAGTCCTAACTGCATCCGAGTATTGCCGGAATGTTGCTCCTAATAAATGACTGTATTTCCTTTGAAGTTTGGCTCATGGCTCATGAATTAATTAGGGCATCTTTCGGAAACTTGACACAGATGAGCTATCTATACAGGACAGTGGGGCCGACCCCCTGCTACAATTCAGAGACGCTTTGTCCCCAGTTCATCTGAGTCAGACAAGAAGCTCCTGCAAAAACTATGGGTGTTCTCACCCAGCTCCCCAAACATGGCCAACCCTCTGAAGTGAACTCAAAAGATTCCTTTATTAGGAGTGTCGGCAGCCCCGGCAAAAAGTTTCTCTCTCACCGCAAGCTAACAAGTTTGTCCAGCAGGGGAGATTAATAGTTGTCTGCCACATCTATTCATTTCTGCCCCTTGCCTTTTATTCCCAGAACTAGGGGTGGGACTTCGTTAGCAGAGGTGGCTCTTCCGTCCCGAGGACCGGCCCATAGATTTCCACTGCTCTCCTCTCCTCTGTCTTCTGTGCATCTGCGCGTCAGGTGCTGGACCCAGCTGTTCCTCCTCTTCCTCATCAGCCACCTCCAGACCTGGGGGTTTTGACTCTCCATCTCGGACAGCCCATCTCTCCCTCTCCCTCTCTCTCTCTCTCTGCCAGCTCCCTTCCCTCTTCCCCCTCGGAGCTCTCAGGTTTCCTTGATGCTGATCCTGACTCCCACACCGCTTCCTCCTCCGATTTGTCTGCTGGAGGAGCCGGAGGCCCACAGGCCACAACAGTGGGCACTGTGTGGCATCCTAACAATTGGGTTCAGTTGGGGATTTTATTTTTTATTTTTTTGCATCATGCCCCGTATTATTTTTCCCGTCTTTTCTTTTCAGAAGATGCTTCCCCCCGCCCCCCACCGCCTCCTTGGAGGCACCAGTGTCCATTAAGCTGGGCCTTTTTGGCTTTTTGTTAAACAAGGATCCATTGATACGTTTCCTCCCCAGAGGCTCCCATAGATGATGAGCTCACTGGAAAGAAAGATAAAAAAAAAAGCAGACAAAGAAAGAGGACCGGGGTCTTGCCAGCGTGGATCGCACCGGCTGGCAAATTGGAAGCGTTTTGAAAAACAAGACAAAGAGGAATCCTGCGAGGTTTTGCCGACAGATGGCTTGCAAGAAGGGCCGGCAATCCACAGCTTCCAGGATGCCAGTTTTCCTCTCGTTTTGATGTAGAGGTCCTTTCTTTCTTTCTTTCTTTCTTTCTTTCTTTCTTTCTTTCTTTCTTTCTTTCTTTTTTTTTTTTTCCCAGAGAATGAAAAAAGCTGGAAGGTGTTTCTCTTGAAACTCCCAAGAGTGTAGAGGAAACGCTGAAGTTTGGGGTGTCCAGAACCCTGCAAAATGGCTCGTCTTGAGGTACAAGACTTAAGACGCGTAATAGAACTGACTAGAACAGGGGTCTCCAACTTTGGCGACTTTTAAGACTTGTGGACTTCAACTCCCAGAATTCTGTGAGTTGAAGTCCACAAATCTTAAAAGTCGCCAAGGTTGGAGACCCCTGAATTAGAATAGAATTGACCAGAATGTAGGTTAGAATGTAGACTAGATTATACTAGGATAGATTGGAATAGAATAAAAGTTAAAATAGAGTAGAAATAGAGTAGAATAAAATAGGATAGAATAAAAGTTAACATAGAGTAGAGTAGAACAGAATAGAAGAAGAAATAATAGAATAGTATAGAATAGAATTAAAATTAGCATTAGCATTAGAATGGAAAAGAAAAGAAATTATAATAGAATAAGGATAAAATAGAATAGAATTGGAATCAAATAGAATTAAAATAGAATAAGAATTAAATAGAATTAAAATTAGCCTTAGCATAGAATAGAATACTGGATAGGATAGAAGAAGAAATAATAAAATAGCATAGAATAGAATTAAAATTAGCATTAGCATTAGAATAGAAAAGAATTAGAATTATAATAGAATAAGAATAAGAATAAAATAGAATAGAATTGGAATCAAATAGAATTAGAATAGAAAAAGAATTAAATAGAATTAAAATTAGCATTAGAATAGAAAAGAATTAGAATTATAATAGAATAAGAATAAGAATAAAATAGAATAGAATTGGAATCAAATAGAATTAGAATAAGAATTAAATGGAATTAAAATTAAAATTAGCATAGCATAGAATAGAATACTGGATAGGATAGGATAAGAAATAATAGAATAGTATAGAATAAAATTAAAACTAGCATTAGCATTAGAATAGAATAGAAAAGAATTATAATAGAATAAGAATAAAATAGAATTGGAATCAAATAGAATTAGAATAGAATAAGTATTAAATAGAATTAAAATTAAAATTAGCATAGCATAGAATACTGGATAGGATAGGATAGAAGGTAATCCTAGAAGGCAACTGGTTGATATTTATGACGGTTGCCATGTGATTCTCTTTTGCGACCTTCTGACAAGCAAAGTCCATGCGGGAAGCCAGATTCGCTTAACAACCATGTTGTTAATTTAACAACTGAAGTGATTCACTTAACAACTATGGCCCAAAAAAAAGGTCATTAAACTGGGTAAAACTCACACTTAACAAATGTGAGTTAACAAAACTTAGCAACATAAATTTTGGGCTCAGTTGTGGTCGTTAAGTTGAGGACTACCTGTAGAATGGAACAGAACCGAGCAAAAACGGTTTTATTTGGCCAAGTGTGACTAGCACACGTAAGGAATTTGTTTCTGGTGTGGTGGGAGAAAAACTTTCTTTAAAAAAAATCTGTGCAGCAATGGTCTTTTTAGGACTTCAGGGGTTCACCCTGTAAGATAAGGTAAGGCCTTTCTATCTTTAACAACCGTATCAAGTGGTTGGAAGCTGCAAAAGGTTAAATTTAACAAAGAGGTTTATAGGGCGAGACCCAGCTTTGCCCTTTGCCTATATGGCAGTGTTTTTCAAACATGGCAACCTTAAGAGAGGTGGACTTCAACTCCCAGAATCCCTCAGTCTGCATGCTTTAAGAGGAGTGGATTTCAACTCCCAGAATCCCCCAGCCAGCATGCTTTAAGAGGGATGGACTTCCACTCCCAGAATCCCCCAGCCAGCAGGTGTTAAGGTGGATGGACTTCAATTCCCAGAATTCCTCAGCCAGCATGCTTTAAGAGGGATGGACTTCAACTTCCAGAATTCCCCAGCCAGCATGCTTTAAAATGGGTGGACTCCAACTCCCAGAATCCCCCAGTCAGCATTCTTTAAGATGGGTGAACTTCAACTCCAAGAATCCCCCAGCCAGTATGCTTTAAGATGGGTGGACTTCCACTCCCAGAATCCCCCAGCCAGCATGCTTTAAGATGGGTGAACTCCAACTCCCAGAATCCCCCAGCCAGCCTGCTTTAAGAGGGGTGGACTTCCACTCCCAGAATCCCCCAGCCAGCATGCTTTAAGAGGGGTGGACTTCCACTCCCAGAATTCCCCAGCCAGCCATGCTTTAAGAGGGGAGGACTTCCACTCCCAGAATTCCCCAGCCAGGAAGCTTTAAAATGGGTGGACTTCCACTCCCAGAATCCCCCAGCCAGCATGCTTTAAGATGGGTGGACTTCCACTCCCAGAATCCCCCAGCCAGCCATGCTTCAATTCTGGGAAATGAAGCCCATCCATCTTAAAGTTGTCAAGTTGGACATATACTACTGTGATGCCTTTAATATCTTCTGCAATATTCCTATTTTGTGGCCAGGATCCAACCTTCTCTCTGCTTTTCCTACTTCAGTGACAAGATAAGGGACAATGTTAAGAGTGAAATTCTTGGCCCTGGATCATAAATGGCCAGATTGAAGCCCCTACTTGGCCAGGAATGCTTAGGGGTCACTTGATCTAAACCAGAGCTGGACATTTTACAGCCCCCAGGCCACATCTGACCCTTTGGCCATCCATCGGTCTGTTCTGCATGAGGTCAATAGGAAATTAGAAATCAAATATAAACAAGGGCACACCATGCACGCAACACAACTACAGGTACTCCTCGACTTACGACCACAACCGAACTCCAAATTCCCGTTGCTAAGTGAAGCAGCTGTTACGGGAATTTTGCCCCATTTTACGACCTTCCTTCCCGTCATCGTTAAGGGAATCATTGCAGTTGTTGCGTTAGGAACCCGGTTGTTAAGTGAATCTGGCTTTCCCCGTTGACTTTGCTCGTCAGAAGGACGCAAAAAGGGGAATCACTTGACCTCGGGACACTGCGACCGTCGTAAGTGTGAGTTCAGCTGCCAACTATCTGAATTCCGATCACGTGACCGTGGGGGAATGATACGATGGTTGTACGTCGGAAAAACGATCGTAAGTCACTTTTTTTTTCAGGGATGTTGTAACTTTGATCGGTCACTAAACGAACGGTTGTATGTCAAGGACTACCTGAACAGTGCTATTAATTAGAAGACAACTGCTATTTTTTTTTTCAGTTCACATATGTGCACGCGTGTGTGCCTACACACTTTCGCAGCAGTGGTGGGATTCAAATAATTTAACAACCGGTTCTCTGCCCTAATGACCTGGGTGGGCGTGGCCAAGGTGGGCGTGGCCAGGGGTTGTGACAGGCAGCACTCAGCCTCCTGCACCCCATTTGCAGCAAAAATGGGCCCGCGGGAGGGGGAGCTCCCCAGTGCCCCATTTTGGGCCTAGTAGGCCTCCCTGCAGCCTCCTGGGAGCAAAAATGGAACGCGTGAGGATTCATGGAAGGGGCGGAGCCAGCCAGAAATTCAACAACCGATTCGCCCGAACCAGCAGAATCTCACCACTGTTTCGCAGCCCTGTCGGTTCAACCCCTCCACACCAATCCTGATTTTGCCTGGGTTTCCTCGGGAAAATTAATTGTTCACTCGTGATTTAGTTATATTCCCTATGTGCAACTATGCTCCCAAGGCGGTAGTTGGGGAAATAAAAGGAAGGCGGGATCCTCACACCCAATACTCTTAGGAGTAAAGTACCGATGCAGCTCGAAAATCTGCAGGTACGGAAGTTGTATTTATTTCGTCGTCAAATTTGGAAGAGAGGGAAGCTGGAGAGAGAAGAAAGCAACTGGCAAACTCAACTGAAAAACAGATTATAAAGGCAAACGCGGAGGAAATGTTTAACCGGATCATTTTAATTCCCTGCAGGGAATGGGAGTTTTTCAACTTTTCCATGGATGCTGTTTTTTTTTACAGTTTTGAGCAGCTGGCAAAGGCGTATATTTGTTTGTGTATTTATTAAACAAATGTTAAGATATCCTAGCAAAATAACCAATTTGGATTGCGTCTCTCCCTAATAGCTCTTAAGAAATAAATTAACCAAAACCACCCATCTAGCAAAATAACCATTTTGAGCTGACTCTGTCCCTAATCGCTCTTAATAAGTAAATTAATAAAACCATCCCATTTATCCAAATAACGAATTTGAGTTGAGCCTCTCCCTAACCGCTCTTAATAAATAAAACCTCCAATATATCAAACTAATCATTTTGAGCTGACTCTCTCTGAATAAATAAATAAAACCACCCATTTACCAAATTAAACACTTTGAGCCGAGTCTCAACCTAATAGCTCTTAATAAATAAATAAAACCATCCTATTTACCAAAATAACGAATTTGGATTGAGCCTCTCCTCCCTAACAGCTCTTAATAAATAAAACCACCAATATATCAAAATAACCATTTTGAGCTGACTCTCTTAACAGCTCTTAATAAATTAACAAAACCACCCGTTTACAAAAATAAACACTTTGAGCCGAGTCTCAACCTAATTGCTCTTAATTTATAAATGAATAAAAAACCCAAAATAACCAATTTGGGCACAGCCTCTCCCCTAAGAGCTCTTTCCCTGAATTTTGCAGCCGAGCTGGTTTTTACAACCTGGATTTATTTATTTTTTTTAATGTCTAATCCTCTCCATCACACCTAGCAAATCAATTCTGATTGTTTTTAATCCCAGTGGTAAGTAAATCAGTGTTTGTGCCCACATAAGATTTTAGAGCCAGCGGCAAATATTAAATCGCTGAGCTAACCCAAAAAAAACATGATTCACTCCTTTTGAGAAGAAAACATTTGTTAATATGATGCTGCCTGCAGAAAAGCCAACGAAACTCTGTCTGGGCTACGCATAACTCACACGTAACTCCGTCTCATGATTGTGACACATTTCATTCCTCCGAGCTATTGCGCGAAACAAACCAGACATCTCCAGAGGGCATTTAAAAGAGGAATTGGGTTCAAACGGATTGTTTTGACCTAGGCTTCCTTAGAAACTAAACAGCACAAACTTAGTCCCTCACCTTATCTCCCTTGAAACGCTGCCAGAGAACTAATTGCCACACAGAGGACAAGGCCAAACTTGGCACAGAGTCACAAACAGAGTTTTCAAATCTTGAATCGGCCCGATGAACTAATTGCTTCCTGCAAAAGCTCACGTCCCGTTCGCTTCTCTTTTATGTTTTATGGGAGGGGGACTGTTAAGGATATTCTTGGCTCATAACCGATGTTATTATGGGTTATTGAGCAGAGTATCCCTTGAGTAAGCACATGAAAGCGGCTGAGAGTGAATAACCACGGTTAATATACTGACACACGGAGTTGTGGCAGTCTTTTACTTTTTAGAAAAAAGTAAAGCAAAGTCCAATAACAATCCAAGTCATTGCCCCATTTTATGACCTTTGCTTGGCATCGTTCTTAAGGGAATCACTGCAGTGGATAAGTTAGCAATAACAGTTGTTAAGTGAATCTGCTCGCCGGAAGCTCGCCAAAAGGGATGGCGTGACCCTGGGGGGGTGGGGTGGGGCTGTCTGCGACCGTCATAAATGTGAACCAGTTGCCAAGCCTCTGAATTTTGATCACACGACCACGGGGATGCCGCAAAGGTCGTAACTATGGAAAAACCGGTCCCAAGTCCCATTTTTTTCAGTGTCGTTAAACGGTCACTAAATGAACCATCGTAAGCCTAGGATTACCTGTAAGTGACCCCCTCCAGCCTTTGCTTTTGGAGAAGGGTCCCACAAAGGGGTTTTCGAAAGGAACCGAAGAAGCTTCTCGGGGTGAGAAGCAAAACATTTTCCAAGGGGGAAAAAAAAAAACCCCGAAAAAGTCTATTTGTCTTTTGGAAAAAGCTTTTGGGACGAACATACATTTATTTATTTTATTTTATTTTATTATTTTATTTTATTTTATTTTATTATTTTATTTTATTTTATTATTTTATTTTATTTTATTTTATTTTATTTTATTTTATTTTATTTTATTATTTTATTTTATTTTATTTTATTTTATTTTATTATTTTATTTTATTTTATTTTATTTTATTTTATTATTTTATTTTATTTTATTTTATTTTATTTTATTTTATTTATTTTATTATTTTATTTTATTATTTTATTTTATTATTTTATTTTATTATTTTATTTTATTATTTTATTTTATTTTATTTTATTTTATTTTATTATTTTATTTTGTTTTATTTTATTTTATTTTATTTTATTTTATTATTTTATTTTATTTTATTTTATTTTATTTTATTTTATTTTATTTTATTTTATTTTATTTTATTTTATTATTTTATTTTATTTTATTTTATTTTATTATTTTATTTTATTTTATTATTTTATTTTATTTTATTTTATTTTATTTTTTTATTTATTTTATTTATTTATTTATTATTTCTATGCCACCTATGACCTGAAGATGGAGAATCTCCATGGGGAGATTTCGCAGAAGAGGTTTGCTTCCAAGCAGGGTGGATAAAAATCAATGATTTTTTTAAAAAAATAAAAAAAATCAGATTTTTTTCATTTAAATCGGATTTTTTTTATTTTTATCGAATTTATTTTAATAAAAAACTTTTGGGGTAAACATCTATCGTAAGATAGTTTTCTATTTAAGATACATAAATAATTTAGTTTATTCAGCATGAAATGGAGTTTAGTTATGTAGCAGGAGGCTGTATATTCTGCAACACTGGGACTATCGGTGAGTCAACAGTGGGTCAAAGGAGTAGCAGAGATGACAGCTGCTCTTTAAAAATTACGATTTAAATCGAGTTGATTTAAATCAAGCCTTTTTACTAGGGATTTAAATCATGATTTAAACTGTGATTTAAATCCACTCGATTTAAATCAAATCCACCCTGCTTCCAAGCGACTGCAACTTGGGAACGGCGAGATTGCACAAATTGGAGGTTTTTAAATCAGCCGCCTCTGGAGTGTTAGATTAGATATTAACAGGGTTGGAAGGGACCTCGTAGGTCATCTAGTCCAACCCCAAGCAGGAGACCCTACACCATTTCCGGCAAATGGCAGTCCAGTCTCTTCCTGAAAGCCTCCAGTGATGAAGCTCCCAGAAAAGTATAGTTTGGTTTTCCTGCAGAGTGGAGTCCTGGATTCCCAGTTGCCTTTAACCCCCATCATGCTGGGAATGTTAAGACATCTAAGACGCCAATGCAAAAGCATTGGCATAGATGGGGGGGAGGGTCTTCAGGGGGTGCCCTGCAAGAACAGGCTAAAGGTCTATGGAGCTTCTCCACCATCCAGATCATGGTTGTCCCAAAGGGCCTTTTTTTTTCCCCCAAGACTTTCTGGTTTTTCTTTGAAGATGTTTCACTTCTCGCCCAAGAAGCTTCTTCAGTTCTGACTGGATGGTGGAGGATGGAAGGATTTATATTCCTTGCAGACAGCTGGTCATTTGCATCATTTTAGAGAGTCACTGAGGCCACTTGGAGGTTTCTCTGTAAATCCTTCCATTCCCCCCACCTTCCCACCCCATCATCCAGTCAGAGTTGAAGAAGCTTCTTGGATGAGCAGCGAAATGTCTTCAAAGGAAAAAAACAGAAAGTCCAGTAGCCTCCTGAAAAGAAGCACTTTCGGGGCAACAGGCTGAAGGAGATTCAGCGGGGAGAAGAAGGGATGGAAGGGAGGCCTTGAGAGATCCCTTTGGGTGCAGAAAGAGCCTTAAGCCAGAAACCAGGAGATGGGAGTTCTAGTCCTGCCTTAGGCGTGAAAGCCGGATGGGCGACTTTGGGTCAGTCACTCTTATCGCAGCCCAACCCAGCTGATAGGTTGGTGGTGGTTGTGGGGAAAAGAGGAGGAAAGAAAGGGAGGGAGGAACCAGAAAGGAAAGGAGGGAAGGAGGTGAAAGGGAGAAAAGGAAGGAGGAAAGAAGAAAAGGGGAGAGAGTAAGAAAAGGAGGGAGGGAGGAAGGATGGAATGAAAAAGGGAGGGAGGACAATAGGAGAAAGGAAGGAAAATGTAGGGGAGAGAGGGAGGGAAGAGAAAGGGAGGAAGGAATGAAAACAGGAGGAAGGAGGAGAAAGGAAGGAGAGTAAGGAATGAGAAAAGGAGGAAAGGAGGGAGGGAGGAAGGAAGAACAGGAGAAAGGAAGGAGAATGGGAGGGAGGGAGGGAGGGAGGAGAAAGAGGGAGGAATGTGGGAGGAAGGAAGGGAAGGAGAAAAGGAGGAAAATGGAAGGGAAAGAGGGAGGGAGGAGAAAGGGAGGAAGGAATGAGAAAAGGAAGAAGAGAGGGAGCAAGGAAGGACAGAATAAGGATGGAGGAAAGGCAGAAAAGAGGGAGGAAGGAAGGAAGAACAAGAGAAAGGAAGGAGAATGGAAGGGGGAGCGGGAGGTAGGAGAAAGGAATGAGAACAGGAGGGAGGAATGAAAACAGAAGGAAGGAGGAGAAAGGAAGGAGAGTAAGGATGGAGAAAAGGAGGAAAAGAGGGAAGAAGGAAGGAAGGAAGAACAGGAGAAAAGGAAGGAGAATGGAAGGGAGAGAGGCAGGGAGGAGAAAGGAATGAGAAAAAAAGGGAGGGAGGAAGGAGAAAAGGAGGAAGGGAGGGAGCAAGGAAGGAAGGAGTAAGGGTCGAGGAAAGATGGAAAAGAGGGAGGGAGGAAGGAAGAACAGGAGAAAAGGAAGGAGAATGGAAGGGAGGAGAAAGGAATGAGAAAAGAAGGGAGGAAGGAATGAGAACAGGAGGAAAGGAAGAGAAAAGGAGGGAGTAAAAGGAGAAGGAATGAGAAAAGGAAGAAGAGAGGGAGCAAGGAAGGAAAGAGTAAGGGTGGAGAAAAGGAGGAAAAGAGGGAAGAAGGAAGGAAGGAAGAACAGGAGAAAAGGAAGGAGAATGGAAGGGAGAGAGGGAGGGATGAGAAAGGAATGAGAAAAGGAGGGAGGAATGAAAACAGAAGGAAGGGGGAGAAAGGAAGGAGAGTAAGGAATGAGGAAAGGAGGAAAAGAGGGAGAAAAGAAGGAAGGAAGGAAGAACAGGAGAAAAGGAAGGAGAATGGAAGGGAGAGAGGGAGGGAGGGAGGAGAAAGGAATGAGAAAAGAAGGGAGGAAGGAATGAGAACAGGAGAAAAGGAGGGAGTAAAGGGAGCCGGAAGAGGGAAAGGGAGGGAGGAAGAACAGGAGAAAAGAAGGAGAACGGAAGGGAGGGAGGGAGGGAGCAATGAGAAAAGGAAAAAGAAAGGAGAACGGGAGGAAAGAAAGAAAGAAAGAAAGAAAGAAAGAAAGAAAGAAAGAAAGAAAGAAAGAAAGAAAGAAAGAAAGAGAGAGGAGAGAAGGAAGGACCTCCAAAGAAAGCGGGAGGGGAAAACGCCCCTCCTCCCATGCCCGGAGCGGACTTTCAGACGAAATCTGGACTTTCTTTCTACCAAGGCTGGTAGAGTGACTAAATCACAAAAAAAAAAAAAAAGAGGCCGGACTTTTAAAAACTCTTTTAAAACTTGCCGAACGTGAGAACCCGGCTTCCTGGGAGGGTCGCGGGAAATTTTTTTTTTGGGGGGGAAGGAGGGGGGCTCCCTTCTCCGGTCACTTCCACGGACGCCTTGCCTGCCACGCCCTTCTCTCCCCCACCCCCACCCCACACAGACACGCGTGGACCACGCCCGCGCGCCAGAAAGGCTGACACGTGTCTTCAGGTCGTGGGAACGGACTCGCGGGCAAGGAAGGAAGGGAGTCACGGTGGAATGAACCCGATCAACAAGGATCCGTCCTCCCTTCTGCACACCCCCCCCACGAAACACCCCACCACCACCACCACCACCATACCCCCTTGGACTCCAATGCCCATCATCCCCTGCGGGACGGCCGGCCGTGGAGGATGGGCTTTGTAGTCCCGCGTGGAAACTTTGGCGGCTTACCACCACGGCCGTGACGGGCTGGCCCGGGATGTAGGACATGGCTCCGGGAGTCGCCGCCGCCAATGAAGCCGCTCCGGTCGCTTCGCCTCCGGCGGAACAAAAGCGGAGAGAGCTGGGCGGCGAAGCTCCGCCCCTTTCCTCCTCGGGGCCACGCCCACCGCCCTGTCAGGCCACGCCCCCTTCTCTTCCCCGCGCGCCTGGCCTTTTTTTTCTTTCTTTCTTACCCTGGCCACGCCCCCTTCTCACTAATCCTCCTCCAGCCTTCCTGGGAGAGGGGAGGGGTTTTTGCCAAAGTGGGCGTGGCCGAAGCCTTCCTTTCGGGACGTGTCCACAAGGGCGGGTGCGGAGAGACGCGCTCTCTCTCTCTCTCTCTCTCTCTCTCTCTCTCTCTCCGTCTCTATGGCCTCGCTCGGAAGCCGCCTTGCGAAGGAAGTGGGGGGGGGGGGCCCGCCAGACTCTATGGAAGACGCGCGGGGAAGGAGAGGCTTCTGCGTGACGACGTCGCTCCCAGAATCCTTTCCGTTCCAAGATGGCGGCGGCTGCTATTTTGCGGTGAGGTCGGCTGAGGCGAAAGCTGAGGGGAGAAAACACGTAAGGAGGTAAGAGGGATTTTGGGGTTTAAGTAGGTAGGGGAAAAAAAGATGCTTAGAAACGCCCTGCTTTTTAAAATTTCTATTAAAGGAGGTCGGTTTTGAGGTCGTCCCTGAGAACTTTCTCACGTGTGTGACGTCATTACAGGGGCCTTAAAAAGGGGGGGGTCTGGCTTGGGCACACAGGGGGCCCTTCTCTGCCTTTAAATAAGATATTTAATTGTACCCTTTGCATTTTATGCTACTGGACGGGTAGTCCTCAACTTACGACCACCATGGTGCCCACAATTTCGCTTGCTACGCGAGGCAGTTGTTGAACTCTGCTTTGCTCCACTTTACGACCGTTTCCACGGTCATTAAGTCAGTATTTCTCAACCTTAGCCATTTTAAGATATATGGACTTCATCTGGAATGAGCTCCCCTTTTCCCCCGGGAGATACGGAGGATCCCAGTTTTACGCACTTTCTGCCACGCCCTCAAAACATTTTTATTCCAGCAGGCTGGTCTGGCTTGACTCTCCCTTTTAATTTGCTTTTAAGTTTTATACAAATTGGGTGTTTTTAAATTCGTTTTTTGGGGGGGCCAAAATTATTTAATGTACTTTTAAATAGTTTTTAACTTTTGTATGATGTATTTTTATCTTGTGGCTGTTCACCGCCCTGAGTCCTTCGGGAGTAGGGCGGTATATAAATTAAATAAAATAAAAATAAAAATAAATAAACTCCCAGAATTCCCCAAGCAGCAGAGCTGGCTGGGAAATTCTGGGAGTTGAAGTCCACATTTTAAACTCGCTAAGGTTGAGAAATACTGCATTAAGTGAATCGTTGCAGTTGGTGAGACACACGGTTGTTAAGTGAATCCGACTTTCCCCCATTGGCTTTTTTTTCCCCCCCGACAAGGTCACAAAAGGAGATCACGTGACACCTCCCCCCCCCCCCGGACTCTGCAACTCCGTCATAAATACGAGCCAGTTGCCAAGCGGCTGAGAATATAAATCATATAAACCATATGCGTATGGTCATAAGTCACTTTTTTTCAGTGCCGTTGTAACTTAGAATGGTCACTAAGTGAATTGCTCTACATCACGGACTACCTGTATAAGGAAGACCATTGAGTTGGCATGAAGCAGCCCTGTTGAACTTCTGCCTGTCGGCAGCAGCATTGGGATCTGACAAATTAAAAATAAATAAGTTTATCAGCATGCATCCCCTAGTAGTTTATTCGTTGTATGACAACAGAAAACCAGAGAAAGTGTCTGGACCTTATGTAAACAAACCAGAGGTGGGTTTCAGCAGGTTCTCACCAGTTCTGGAGAACCGGTAGCGGAAATTTTGAGTAGTTCGGAGAACCGGTAGTAAAAATTCTGACTGGCCCTGCCCCCGTCTATTCTCTGCCTCCCGAGTCCCAGCTGATTGGGAGGAAATGGGGATTTTGCAGTATCCTTCCCCTGGAGTGGGGAGGGAATGGAGATTTAACAGTATCCTTCCCTTGACAAGCCCACCACACCCACAGAACTGGTAGTAAAAAAAAATTGAAACCCACCAATGAAACAAACCACAATGGTTGAAAGTAAAGGGTTACTTGTATTGATTGATCTCTCTTCATTTCATTTGTTACTGAAAGTAATGGCCACTTAGAAGCTAAGTCAAAAAGGGGGGGGCAACTACCTGAAAAAATTACAGCGAAACAGTTCACCTATCCACTGGATTTTAAGCCCCATTACAGGTAGCCGTCAAGCAAAATTTGAGCCCAAAATTTCCATTGTTCAACAAGACAGTTGTTGAGTAAAATTTTTAACCTTTCTTAGGTTTCCTGCCTAAGCAGGAGGTTGGACTAGAAGACCTCCAAGGTCGTCCCTTCCAACTCTGTTATTCTATACGATTCTTGCTACCGTTGTTAAGTGAATCAGTGCAGTTAAGTTTTAGTAACATAGTTGTTTCACTTAACAACTGGCTTCATCTGGCTTTGTTTGTCACAAGGTCCCAAAATGGGACAGCAAGACTCTGGGACACTGTCATAAATAGATGCCAAAATTCAGATCAAAATCTGAATTTTGATCATGTGGCCCACAGGGATGCTGCAACAGTTGTAAGTGTGAAAAGCAATCATAACCCACTTTTTTCAGTGCTGTTGTAACTTTGAACATTCACTAAATGAATGGCTGTAAGCCAAGGACTACCTATTTATTGCACCACATGGGTGGCTTAAAGGAATTGGTTGCTTCATCTGTTCTCTACTGTAGTGATAAAGTTGACATAAAGTCCCACTCAGAACAGGTTATGTTACCGCAGCCTCTCCAAAATTAAAGCAAACAGGAACCATAATATTAGGACACTGATTGAACCAAATCCTTTCAAATTGCAGCTGTAGCTTTTCAGCTGAAAGCATGATATCTATGGAAATTCTCCATCTGTTCTGCCCCAGCTACGGACCCCAAAGAATGCAGCACACATAATGTCCATACAAACCTTAGTTTACTAATTAAGGACTACTAAAAGCTTTCTTAGTAGTTGTTCGAACACAAGTATAGTTTTAAATCAGGCCTTTCTGAACAAGGGCTGTTAATTTAACTTCATTAACAGCTGACAAGAATCCAAAGAATAATAACTCAATTCTGAGGCACAGTATTTCAGATAACTGTAATCTTACTGTGGTTGGCAGAATGCCCAGAAGCAATTTGCGGGAAAACTGATAAGAGAGAAACAAGAGCCGAATCAAGACGCAAAGGAATATGAACGAAGTTGTTTCCTGCAAATTGCCTCAGTCATCATCCTTCCTTAGGCTAGGGTAGTGGCCAATTAGCCCCAAGCCTTACTCTCGAGGAGACCTCCTCCTGAGGAGCCACTCCTGCCTTTTGGCAGCTCTGCGCGCCCGGGCATCAAGAAGAGGCTCCTCTTCTTCTTCCTCTTCACTTATGGGAGCTTCTGGAGGTTCTGAAGGCCCTGGCTGAATCCCCGCCTCTGGCACCACATCTTCTCCAGCCTCCTCATTGACTGACTCGAGTGCCAGCTGCAAAGGCTGCTGGCGCAGCACCACACCAGCCTCCTCGCTGTCGGAATCAGCTACTAACTGCACAGGCCGCTGACTGGCCACAACACCATCATCCAGGTCTGGTTGTCCCAAAGGTACTTTTTTTCAAGAGGCAACTGGACTTTCTGTTTTTTCTTTGAAGACATTTCGCTTCTCATTGAAGAATCTTCTTCAGCTCTCTTCTTGGATGAGAAGGAAAACATCTTCAAAGAAAAACCAGAAAGTCCACTTGCCTCTTGAAAAAAAAAGCACCTTGGGACTGAAAGCACAATGTTTTCATTAACTGTCTAATGTCAGGATGGTTGTATAAGTGCCAGAGTTGAGTAAATATGTAAAATATGTACACAGGTAGTCCTCGACTTATGACTACAACGAGCCCCAAATTTCTGTTGTTGTGTGAGACATTTGTTAAGTGAGTTTTGCCCCAGTTTTATGACCTTTCTTGCCACAATTGTTAAATGAATCACTGTAGCTTTTAAGTTAGTAACCCGGTCGTTAAGTGAATATGGCTTCCCCATTATGCGATCGTCATAAATATGAGTCAGTTGCCAAGCGTCTGAATTTTAATTACATGATCATGGGGATGCTTCAAAGGTAAGTGTGAAAAACGGTCATAAGTCACTTTTTTCAGTGCCGTTGTAACTTTGAATGGCCACTAAACAAACTGTTGTAAGTCAAGGACTACCTGTAGTCTTTTCATGGTTGTAAGGGGATGGAATAATCTTGGCATATAAATATTGCTTTGCAAAAGAGGGAACGCTAGTCTCCATGAGCTCAAGAAGGACATTCTCTCCCTTCACAATCTGATGTCTACTCATAAAGTATATGGACAGGCCCTGATTTCCTAAAGCAGTATTTGTTCTTCTTTTGGACAAAAAGGATTTGGTAGGTATAATTGACAAAATGACTCTGTAAAGAATGGCTCAGCCCTGAGCTTCTCAAACTGGCTTTTGTGTAGGAACACAGCACAAAACTATTATTCAGGGTGCCATGAGAGATGCACCCTGAGAAATTTGCAAGCTGCTCGAGGCCCTAAAAAAATCCGGTTTCCTTGAAAATCCCATAAAATGTTTATCTCCTGATAAAGAAATCAAGGTTTAAATCTTTTTGTTAAATATTTGGTTATTGGTCATATTCTTTGGATTTTTCATTCTTTTCACTGTTCTGTGGTTTTAGAATTATAAGTCTCTAGGAGTCACTTGGCTTAGATGGGCAATTATAAAAATTAAATAAATAACTATATAATTTGTCTTTCACTGAGCGTGAAGCAGCTCAGCGAAATGTTTCTTACTTCTCCCTCCTGGTTTATTTATAATTGTGTCTTCTTTTACTTCGAAAGAGGTCATTTTTTATTTCGAAAACAAATGCACATATTATTTTACCGGTGAGTTCTTTTAAGCGGCTTGCTAATCACCGCAGGGCTGTGTTTAATATTAATTTGACAGTTACTTTGGTCTAGTACAGTGATGGCTAACCTTTTTGCCATCACATGCCAGGAGAGGGGGGGCGGGGAGGGTCGTGTGCGCACGTGCCCATGCGCATGTGTGCACAACCCCCACCCCTCCCCACCGCTCCTGGCACAGGATGGCCTGGTAGGCCCGTTTTTCTTTCTTACCTGGTTCCAGATCCTCTCTGTGTATCTGGGAACGGCGAAAACAGCCTTTCTCACTCCCTTGGAGGCCCTATGGAGGCTGAAAGGGCCCATTTCCCAACTCCCGGTGGGACAGGAAGTGACATTTTTTGCTGTCCCCAGCCTCCAGAACCTCTCTAGGAGTCTGTAGGAGCCTCTCTAGGAGTCTCTGGAGGCTGGTGACAGGAAAAAACGTCACTTCCTGTCCCACCGGGAGTGGGGAAATGGGCCCTTTCAGCCTCCGTAGGGCCTCCAAGGGAGTGGGGAAGGCTATTTTCGCTGTTCCCAGATACACAGAGGATCTGGAGCCAGGTAAGAAAGAAAAACGGGCCTTCCCCACCCCCTCCAGGCCCTCTGGAGGCAGGAAACAGCCTGTTTCCCTACTTCTGGTGGGCCCAGAAGGCCCGAAAATCAGCTGGCCGGCGTGCACATGCACCCCAGAGCTGAGCTGGCGTGCCCACTAATATGGCCATAGGTTCGCCACCATGGGTCTAGTACTTAAAAGACCAGGCTAGAAAGTGGGAGATGATGAATTCTAGTCTCACCTTAGGCATGAAAGCCGGCTGGGTGACTGGGCCAATCACCAGGAGACGGTGAGTTCTAGTCCTGCCTTAGCCATGAATGCCAGTTGGGGCACTTTGGGCCATTCACTAGGAGATGGTGAGTTCTAGTCCCGGCCTTAGGCATGAAAGCCGGCTGGGTGACATTGGCCAATCACCAGGAAACTGTGAGTTCTAATTCCTCCTTAGGTATGAAAGCTAGCTGAGTAATGTTAGGCCAGTCACACACTGTTAGACCAACCTATCTCAAGGATGATGGTTGTGGGGAAAATAGGAAAATGGTGTGTTGGATATGTTTGTCTCCTTGAGCTCTTTAATAAAGATTAATCAATAAAATGTGTTTCTCGTATGTCACCTGGCTCTGTGGAAGTACAGTATCTTTCTAAGAAACCGATCTGCATATATGAATGATTTCCATTTTTCCTTGCAGAAGGCACCATCCCGAAGGAGAATTTCCCCACCACTCCCAGCCGAAGCCATGGCCACGGTGGTGGCCAAACGGGAAGGCCCCCAGTTCATCAGCGAAGCAGCCGTCCGGGGAAACGCAGCCATCCTGGATTATTGCAGGACGTCCGTCTCCGCTCTCTCGGGAGCCACCGCCGGCATTCTCGGCCTCAACGGCCTCTACGGCTTCATTTTCTACTTCCTGGCCTCCGTCTTACTCTCGGTGCTTTTGGTGCTAAAAGCCGGACGGCGATGGAACAAATATTTTAAATCCCGAAGGCCTCTCTTTACCGGAGGACTGATCGGGGGGTTATTCACATATATTCTCTTCTGGACTTTCCTCTACGGCATGGTGCACGTTTACTAGGAGGAGGAAGAAGGTATAGCCAGAATGGTCGTGAGGAGAGACGTCTCACTCCTTCCTCTCTGATGCCCTAGAACTGGGGATCCCGACCCATTGCTTGCACTCTTCACGCACTCCCTAACCTATGTCAGAAAGCAAGAACCCTGCTAATGAAACAGAATGTGAAACACCCCCCTCCCACCTCCTCGGTCTTTAAAAATGACATGTAAATAACCCAGTCCAGAGGACGTCTCCGTTCTCCTTGGTTTATCCCTCTGCCACAAGGCTGCTAGAATTCTCTTCTAACCCCCTTTAGCCCAACCTTCCCTTCGGAGACTTACCTTGCTGTGTAACCAGATCTTCTATTTTGGAGAGGAAAAAAAAATCTATATCAATATCCCATGCTTGATCAATTTTGTACGCACCTTGGTTGAAAGGCTTCAGGAAGGAAAACACAGGTTTTCACAGCCTGACTACAGGCAAGTTGTAAGGGGTGGGTGGGTGGGTTGAGGGGCATTTGGCCTGAAGCTGCTTAACTTCCAAGTAAACATATGCAACGAGTTCGGTGGGAGTTTTATTTTGAAGGTGGTGGTGGGGATTTATAGCCATCTCCATAATAGCAATAGCACATAGACTTATATGCTGCTCCACAGTGCTTTTACAGCCTTCTCTAAGCGGTTTACAGAGTCGGCCTCTTGCCCCGAAAAACAATCTGGGTCTTCATTTTACTGACCTCGGAAGGATGGAAGGCTGAGTCTACCTTGAGCCTGGTGAGATTTGAACTGCCAAATTGCAGGCAGTCAGCAGCAGAAGTACTTTACTTTACTTTAAAAGGAGGAATTTCTGGAGTCTTGAGTTAAATCAGGGGCTACTGATAAACGATAAGGGGTATGAATTAGACCGAGATGTTGCTTTCTTAATCTAGGCTTAACGGCGGATCCTGGCTGGCAGTGATGAGAAACAGGCTGTTAAAATGGATTTTTTTGACAGTTCTGGTTCCTTTTTAGGGAACATTGAAGTTACACAGAAAGGACCGCAAACTTTTCACTCACTTCCTTTTATTCTTTACGTTCTTAAAGGCCGCGTAATCCAGCTTTCATAAACCACACAGCAAAATAACTTTATTTTTATTTTCATGCGTGCATGGTTTTGCCAAGCCCACTTTGGAGACGCAGGAGAGAGTGTCTATGAACTTGGGGGAAAAAGTCAAAAGGTCTTCTTTTTCTGACTACATCAAATGGTTCTTGACTGGTACTTTCGTGAAATAAAAATTTGGGGGGAATCTTTCGTTCCCCACAAATGCATTTTTTGTCACAATATCCCATTTGCGTTCGTTGCTTCCCTGTTCTCGGCAAAGAAACTAAACTTCAGTCTATGTTAAGAGATGTCCAACCTAGGCAACTCCCAGTCAGAGAATTCTGGGAGTTGAAGTCCACCGGTCTTAAAAGTGGCCTGCTCTATTGCTTTGATTCCACATTGTTAACGACAACTAGAATCTTAGAAACCTGGTTTATTCTCCTGCCGCACAATTTATGTTTGCCAATTATGCCTAATTATGGGAATCCTTTTCGGGTTTTTAAATCGCAGCGTTGGTCCTGATAAGAGTTGTAGCTTTCCCCTGCTACAGGCAGTCCTCGACTTAACGGCTGAAATTATGACTGTGAAGTTCACGTCAGGCAGTCCTCGACTTAACGACCACAAGTGAGCCCAAAACTTCCGTTGTTAAGTGAGTTTTGTCCCGTTTTTACTATCTTGGCCACCGTCGTTTCGGTGAATCGCTGAGGTTCTTAACGTTAGTAACCCGGTTGTTAAGTGAATCCGGGCTTCCCCGTCGACTTCTCCCATCAGAAGGTTCGCAAGAGGGGATCGCCTGTCCCTGGGACACCGTGACCGTCATGAATGTGAACCAGTTGCCAAGCGTCCGAATTTTGATCATGTGACCCTGAGGATGCTGCAACGGTCGTAAGTGTGAAAAACGGTCGTAAGCCCCTTTTTCTAGTGCCGTTGTAACTTTGAACGGTCACTAAATGAACCTTTTGTAAGTCGAGGACTACCGGTATTCACTCCAGTGAAATCTACACCAGTTCTGACACACACACACACCCCACAGTGACACAACTGCATTTTAGTTGCTTAGCAACCAGTCTGCATTTATGGCAGTTTTCAGTATCCTGTGCTTACATGACCCATAATTTACGACGTTTTTACTGTTTATTTCCAGTTTCAGGCAAAAACAGCCCACACCAAACAATGGATTCACTTAGCGACGGTGTTGACAAAAAAGGTCATCAAATTGGGTGGATGTCCCCCTTTACAACCGTCACAACGTACGACTAATGGGCAAGCTCCTTAACGGGCATAAGTCAAGGACTTGCACTGAGACGGGTGGTAGGTCTGCTGTTTGGGAAGGAAGGAAGCAGTTGCTGGATTGTAGGTGGTCCTTAACTTACCACCATTCACTTAGTGACCGTTGACATTACAACGGCACTGAAAAAAGCGACTTAATGACCGGTTCTCACACTTAACGACTGTGCCAACATCTCCACGGTCACGTGACTAAAATTTGACCACTTGGCAGCTGGCATGTATTTATGACTGTCACATTGTCCTGGGATCACGTGATCACCTTTTGCGATCTTCCCAGCCTGCTTCTAACAAGTGAGGTCAATGGGGGGGAGCCAGATTCACTTAACGACTGCATGATTCACTTAACTGCAGTGATTTGCTTAACTGTTGCAAAATTTGGCACAGCTCCCTTAACTGCCTTGCTTAGCAACAGGAATTTTGGACTCTACTGGCAGAAGTTCAAGGACTATCTGTAACAGCTTACAGCTATCTTAATGCTATCTTGCTATAATGCAAGTTGTAAGATTAACTTTCCTCGTCAACTAAAACTCATTTTTAATATATTAAGATTTAATTAATTAAATATATTATAAACATATTTTAAAATAATTTTTACTTTTATTTTAAAAGATTAAAAACTAACAAGGACTTATACATACATACAGCGTATGTATACCCATGCTCTGCTACGAAACTATGTGATGGGGCTTGATAAATCGACACTTACAGCTTGAAAATTAATGAGTAGTTACATCCGGCCTCTCCTCTCCCCTTCTCTCCCTCAGGCTTGGCCCACAGAAGCCTCCCCTATCCTACCCACTTCTCTCCCTCAGGCTTGCTCCACAGAAGCCTATCCTATCCTATCCCCTGTTTGCTGCTGTGAAAGTAAAACTGAAACTCCTCTCCTCTGCTTGTGCTTTGCATTTGGAACAGATTTCTTTTCAGGTGGGAAGGGGGAGTAGAACTCCTTAGCATCAGAGCCAGGGGTGGGTTCTACTTATCTTTACTACCGGTTCGCAATAGGATCATGCACGCGTGCTCGCTTCGCGCATGCGCAGATCACTGATGATGATATCCGGGGTGGTGGGTGGAGCCTCCCACTGGTTTTACTACTGGTTCTTGCAAACTGATCCAAACCGGGGGCAACCCACCACTGATCAGAGCGTGTTAATAATAATATAGGAAATGCTAATGCTCTGATGGTCATTTCGAAAAATCCTTTCTTAGTGAGCACCTAGAAGCCAAGAGGAACATACGTGGCAAATTTCAAGTTTGTAGGCTTTACAGTTCTGGAGATTTTGTGATGATGCGTGAGTGGTATTTTGCTTTTATATATATAGATATATACATATGCAAGTCTTGGCGTATTCGGGTCTTTTCCCATATAAGATTAAGAGTATCTTGGTGACGTTTTGACGAGGTCCCACTCGTCATCTTCAGGCTAGTGCCTTCGGCTTCGTGCCTGTGCAAGCAAAGCGTGATCGGAGCTGCCATCACTCTATAAATACTGGTGGGGAGGGGTGGGGTGCTGGCTTTGTTGCTGTGAGTGGGTTGGACAATACCTCCCGCCTACCGGACATCTGGAACCTAGCCCTAGTCAACAGACGAGTTCCTGCCACGAAGATTAACACTGGACCCAAGATAACGCGACACCACCTCCAATTATCCTCACCAGATTCAAACCCAAAACCATTCCATAGATGAAGTGCAACCACCATCCAGAGGCCAGACCACGGCGGCATCACCAGCTGCTGCATCCCCCTCCGATCCCCACACAAAGCAAACTGACACATGCCATGAACACATGGCAAGACCTCAAACTCGGAGCCAAACCAAAGCCCGGGATGTGGCATCACAGCCATCTGCTCAGGACATTACATCAAAAAACTCAGGATATCACAACACTAGAACTCAGGATGTTAACACGCAGCCCCATTACCCAGGTCGTTAAAACACAAAAGACTAATGGGCACACATCAAGGACCTCACCCACACAGGATGTTACGAAACAGCCGACTAATCTGCAAACATCAACTCCATCAACTGATCAAGATGTAACAACACAGGCAACCAACCAGCTCACAGCAACAAAGCCAGCATCCCACCCCTCCCCATCAGTATTTATAGAGAGATGGCAGCTCCGATCATGCTTTGCTCGCACAGGCACGAAGTCGAAGGCACCAGCCGGAAGATGACGAGTGGGACCTCGTCGAAACGTCGCCAAGATACTCTCAATCTTACACGGGAAAAGACCCGAATACGCCAAGACTTGCATACTTCTACCCGTGAAAATTACGAAAACATATATACATATATATCTATTTTCTTACTCTTCGTAGGTTTTATGTGTGTTTTTCTTTTAGCCAGGTTTTTCCTGCGTAACCAGAAAAACGCAGAAAAACGTAGGAAAAACTTGGCTAAAAGAAAAATAGATAGATAGATAGATAGATAGATAGATAGATACACATATACATATACATACATGTGTGTGTGTGTGTGTATATATATATATATCTGTAATGGTAGTTTAATACTCTGACGATGTCAGCAGATGGCTGACGAAAGCTTAGTAGAATAAAATTTTAATTATTTTAATTCCGGAGTTCACAGAATGTCTGCTTCTTCCTTTACAAATATACCTGGAACTCATATTTTTAGAATAGTTTGTAACATACACAAACACATACATACACAGACACAAACACACAATAATCTCCTTTATTATTTTTACAAATTACTTAAGGTGGCGAACATACTTAATACTTCCTCCTCCTTCTCCTTTCCTCACGACAACAACTCTGAGGATATAAAGGAAAGACAGGAAAGGAAACGAGGAAAAAAGCCCAAATTGAAAAAAAGAAACTGGAAAAAAAGAAAGAAAGAAATAGCTTCCAATTCTCTTTGTGGCAATTTAAATAAACAAATGCCACATTATCTCTTACTCTATAGTTGTTGTTTTTTTAAAAAAAGAAACCTCTCTGATCTATTTCTTCTCATCATCAAAATCACGTTTTATTTTTTTAAAACTTCTTTTTCAGTTCAACCCATTTATTTTTTTTAAGCATAGAGAAATTCCTGCTGAAGCAGCCATCTGGAGTATGGCTTGTGGATCTGTAGATAATATTCTGATTTAATTCCTGCAACTTGCCATTCTGTGCACCGGTCATAAAACAAGACCTGGGTTGTGTTTAAATTCATACCATAGGCATAAAAAAAATAAAATCTAGTCTCTTTTTTTCCCCTGAAGTGGAGGTTCAAGACATGCCAATGACCAACCCATCTTCATCGTGAAGTTATATTTCGTGAGTTGGTTGGATGCTGGAGAATTGTTTATCCATGTTGCAGGAATTTATTTAGGATTCCGGCATAATCCCACAGGCTGGAGAATTGTTTATCCACGTTGCAAGAATTTATTTTGAATTCCTGAATAATCCCACAGGCTCAACAATTTGCAGGAAGAGATTCAAAATGGACAGCAGAATGGGAAGAAGATGATTAAAGCCATACTATTGTATAATTTCCAAGAATGCTCAGAATATCATTATTCTCAGAGTCGCTTTGAAGTGCGAGATGGACGGCAAGTAAATTTGGCAATTACACGTAGTCCTCAACTTATGACCACAATTCAGCCCAATATTTCCATTGTTAAGAGAAATTTGTTAAGTGAGTTTTGTCCCCGTTTTACGACCTTTCTTGCCACATTTGTTAAGCGAACCACTGTGGTTGATAAATTAGTAACACGGTTGTTAAGTGAATCCGGCTCCCTCATTGACTTTGCCGGTCAGCAGGTCGCAAAAGAGGATCACGTGACTTTGGGACACAGGAACAGTTATCAGTATGAGCCAGTTTTGATTTTTGATCACAGGATCAAAAGTTCGTTAAGTGTGAAAAATGGTCATAGGTCGCTATTTTCAGTGCTGTTGTAACGTTGAACGGTCACTAAATGAACTGTTCTAAGTCGAGGACTGCCTGTAATAATGACTGGGGCAAAAGAAAGCAAAGGTAGTATCCATAGTAATAGATGCCTTAGGGGCAATCCCAAAACAACTTGAAGGCCATTGGGATTGACAAATTTGCCATCAGTCAATTACAAAAGGCAGATTTACTCATAACAGCTGACATCCTTCGACGAGGATTTTACCACCATCAAATAATCCACATCTTCCTTTTCTGGGGTCTTGGGAAGGATTTTTTTTTTTTTCTTTTCATAGTTTAATAACCTTTTAATCTCTTGCGGGTTGGAGTCGGGGCAACTGAATGGAGCTGAGTGTTTATTGTCCGGATGCCTTTCCTGTCGCCGATGTGGAAATTTTGCAGCAGATATATTCTCATTGCGCCCTGAGAGAGAAATATCAGCCGCTACACCTAGGATCGAACTCACAGCCACCTGATTGTGAGGCGAGAGCTCCACCTCTAGGCCACCGCACCGTTCTTGGGAAGGACTCGATGGGTGGACAAAAATGCCAAATCCATCTGTCCGACTGCGCGATGAACGATAATAATTCAAGGTGGACAACTATCCTCTCCACTCATCCGTTGACATACATTTGACAGGCTCAAGAACGAGCTGTCTTAGCTTTCTCCAGAAGCCACAGAAAGAGAATTTATATCCACCACGCAGCTACGGTCCTTACCCAAGATTTTCTGGCATTTGGTTTGATTTTAAAAAGTTAACATCCGGCAATGTGTAGTAGTATCCTTGGCTTAGGATGTCAAAAATGAAGACCGCGAAGAGCTGAAGCGAATATCTTCCTGCAACTTTCTGTGTGGTCTGCAGTTTCTCTTAACAACGGATGACATTGTGAAAGGTGGTTTCCAGAGAAAGGCACAGCTTTAGGCCTCAACCGTCTGTAGCTGTTGATCCAACCGGGATAAAGAATTTTCACTCTGATTCCCAACCTGGTTCCCGTTGACGGTGCTCTCCGGCAAAGATTTCTTGGTGTTTGACCTACATGAGGAAAAGGGAAGTCGGGAAAATGAGTAAATGTGGAATCTCTGTAAACTTTCTGGCAGACGTTTTATTACCCAACTGGGTAACATCATCAGGGCTGCTGAGTGTGAGGATTGCTGCCTGTTTATATATACAGCAGACTTACGACCACGAATGAACCCAGAATTGATGTTGCTCGGTGAGAAATTGGTTAAGTGAGTTTTGCCCCATTTTACGACCTTTCCTGCCACATTTGTGAAGTGAATCACTGCAGTTGTTAAACTTAAGCTCTTCCTTCTCCTTGTTTTCCTTCCTTCCTTTTTTTTTTTTTTTTATTTGATTTATATGCCGCCCTTCTCCGGAGACTCAGGGCGGCTTACAATGCGCTAAGCAATAGCCTTCATCCTTTTGTATATTTATACAAAGTTAGCTTATTGCCCCCACAAACTGGGTCCTAAATTTACCTACCTTAGAAAGGATGGAAGGCTGAGTCAACCTTGAGCCTGGCGAGATTCGAACCTACAGTAATTGCAGGCAGCTGGTCTTAATAACAGGGTGCTTTAGACCACTGTACTACCAAGGCTCTTCCTTCCTTCCTTCCTTCCTTCCTTCCTTCCTTCCTTCCTTCCTTCCTTCCTTCCTTCCTTAGCAATAGCACTTAGACTGCAAGGCTGGGCCAATAGCACTAACCCTTAGACTTATATACCACTTCACAGCGCTTTGCAGTCCTCTGTAAGCGTTTTACAGAGTCAGCATCTTGCCCCAAAAATCCGGGTCTTCATTTTACCGACCTCGGAAAGGATGGAAGGCTGAGTCAACCTTGAGCCAATCAGGATCGAACTCCTGGCAGTCAGCAGAATTAGCCTGCAATACTGCATTTTAGCAACTGCGCCACCCCCTACTCATTGTAGTTGATGGGCTACATCTGTCAGCACTTCAAGCTGCATTTACTTTAGTGCTGACATGAGGAGGAGAAGCGGAGGCGTCTGGAAAGGGACGTTTGACTTTTCACCTACTTATTTTCCCTGGAGATAATATCCCCTAGGAGATGGGATGGGAGGGGGGAAATTCCTTTGAGCTGGAGCAGTAGATTAGGGGTAGAGTGACTTGGAAGATGGCCAATGAGTGCAGAGGAGTGGGGAAAGGAAAGGGAGGGTTTTGGGTCTGGAAGTCAGTGTTGGCTGCGATGGAGTCGGAGTTAGAATGTCGTGCTTAATAAATGGGAGTTTTTCTTCAAAGACTTTGTTTGAAATGCAATTTATTTGAGACGACCTCGAAACCTGACAACATCCTTGCAACGCTAAGTAATGTGATGGTTCGATCTGGAGGACATCCATTTGGCAAAGGCAGGGTTTACCAGTCCCGTCGTAGAAAAACCCAAGCGAAAAGATTTCTCGGAGAAGGTCGGAAGTTATAAAAATAAGGAATCTCGATGAATCGAGAATGCTTTGCAGCTGCAGACCACCTACCTCACTTCCTCGTATTTTTTCCCTCTGTAAAACTGGCTCTTTCGAAGAAGATACAGCAGCACCAAGTCGCAGAGAAACGCCCCCTGGGTGGGTTGGATGGCAGAAACAATTCCATGTGAATCGAGTGGAAAATCCACTGTGCTAAACAGTTAACTTTTTAAAAAAATGGTTTCTTATTTGCAGTTGCATGCAAATAATGAGGGTTTTTAAATTATATTTGATTATGTTATTTTATTTTATTTTTTAAATTATTTTTTTTATTTTTTAAACAAACAAACATAAAACCATCATCAATTTGCAAACAGTGTCTCAGTTGGTTACAAGTCTTTTGTGCATTATTCGCCAAATTCATAGTTTACCGTTTTCAATTTACCTAGATTCTCATATCATCAATCTATATGTTGTTATCCTCATTAATCATTTGTTTGGATATAACTATTTCTTCCCACATTATCATTCAAAGTATTCTAAGATTTGAGTTAATTTTTATTTATGACATTCATTTATTTTATTTTTAAAGCCAAAAGAGCAGCTTTAGATGACCAGATAATAAGATATATAACATTTTAATACAGTGGTGGGATTCAAATAATTTAATAACAGGTTCTGTGGGCGTGACTAGGTGGTCATGTGGCTAGGTGGGTGTGGCTAAGTGGTCACATGACTGGGTGGGTGTGGCTGGTCATGTGACTGGGTGGGTGTGGCTAGGTGAGCATGTGACTGGGTGGGTGTTACAGGTAGTTCTCAACATACAACACAACAGTTCATTTAGTGACGCTTCAGAGTTATAAGTAGCATTGAAAAAGTGACTTATGACCGTTTTTCACACCTACGACCCTTGCCGTATCCCCGTGGTCACAGGATCAGAATTCGGATGCTTGGCAACTGACTCATATTTATGACGGTTGCAGTGGCCTGGGGTGACATGATCCCCTTTTGCGACCTCCTGACAAGCGAAGTCAACGGGATTCATTTAACAACCGTGTTAGTAACTTAACACCTGCAGCGATTCACTTAACAACTGTGACAAGAAAGGTCGTAAAATGGGGCAAAGCTCACTTAATAAATGTTTCACTTAGTGGCAGAAATGTTGGGCTCAATTGTCGTAAGTCAAGGACTCCCTGTAATAAGATAATAAGACAATAGTCCTTGACTTATGACCACAATTGGGAGTAGGATTTCACTTTGCTCAGCAAAGTGGTTAAGTGAATTGCACCTAATGTCACCTTTTTTGCCATGGTTGCTAAGTGAATCACTGCAGTCTTTAAGTGAATCGTGCGGTCATTAAATGATTCCGGATTCCCTCATTGACTTTGCTGGTTGGAAGCCAGCTGAGGAGGTCCCAAATGGTTATCACGTCATTCCAGAACCATAAATTTATGATTCCAGAATCATAAATAGATGCCGCTTATCAAGCGCTTGAATTATGATCACGTGACTGTGAGAATGCTGTAACGGTCGTAAGCGCGAGGACTGGTTGTAAATCACTTATCATAACTCTGAACCATCGCTAAACAAACGGTTGTAAGTCGAGGATGGCCTTTGATCCAGCAATTGCTGCTTGCTTCCATCCCGAATCAGAATGGAATGGAATGGAATGGAATGGAATGGAATGGAATAGAGGAATGAAGAACGGAACGGAACGGAACGGAACAGAACAGTGGAATGAAGAATAGAATAGAATAGAATAGAATAGAATAGAATAGAATAGAATAGAATAGAATAGTGGAATGAAGAATGGAATGGAATGGAATGGAATGGAATGGAATGGAATGGAATGGAATGGAATGGAATGGAGGAATGAAGAACGGAACGGAACGGAACGGAACAGAACAGTGGAATGAAGAATAGAATAGAATAGAATAGAACAGTGGAATGAAGAATAGAATAGAATAGAATAGAATAGAATAGAATAGAATAGAATAGAATAGTGGAATGAAGAATGGAATGGAATGGAATGGAATAGAATAGAATAGAAGAATGAAGAATGGAATAGAATAGAATAGAATAGTGGAATGAAGAATGGAATAGAATGGAATAGAATAGTGGAATGAAGAATGGAATAGAATGGAATGGAATGGAATGGAATGGAATAGAATAGAATAGAATAGAATAGAATAGAATAGAATAGAATAGAATAGAATAGAATAGAATAATGAAGAATGGAATGAAATAGAATAGAATAGAATAGAATAGAATAGAATAGAGGAATGAAGAATGGAATGGAATAGAATAGAATAATGAAGAATGGAATGGAATAGAATAGAATAGAATAATGAAGAATGGAATAGAATGGAATAGAATAGAATAGAATAGAATAGAATAGAATAGAATAGAATGAAGAATGGAATGGAATAGAATAGAATAGAATTAGAATAGAATAGAGGAATGAAGAATGGAATGGAATGGAATAGAATAGAATAGAATAGAATAGAATAGAATAGAATAGAATAGAATAGAATAATGGAATGAAGAATGGAATGGAATAAAATAGAATAGAATTAGAATAGAATAGAATAGAATAGAATAGAATAGAGGAATGAAGAATGGAATGGAATGAAATGGAGGAATGAAGAATAGAATAGAATAGAATAGTATAGAGTAGATTACAGTAGAGTAGAGTAAAGTAGAATAGAATAATTTTATTGTCACTTTTACACTAATTGGCATATATTAAAAATGAAATTTGGTTGCATATAGCTCTTAAAGGCTCATCTCTTCCAATATAACACTACATAAACATGACAAGATAAATACAAAATTATATGACACAGAGAAACAACACAGTCTAGTTCGGGTGTATACATGTATATGGTGAGAAAAATGAATCTTGCGAGTTTACTAGACAGATGGCCTAGGGAACAAAGCTGTTCCAGAATCTGGTAGTCCTTCCGTAAATACTTCAAAACCTCCTCCCAGGGTGGAGCAACAGAAACAGAACCGTGAAGTGGGTGAGTGGGGTCTCTAACAATGCTTTGAGCTCTAGGCACACAGCGCTTACAAGCAGTATCCTGAATAAAGGAAAATGAGTTTCCTATAATCTTCTCCACTGTCCTCACCACTCTCTGTAGGGACTTTCTATCTGAGGCACTGCTGCCACCAAACCAACAGGGATGCAGTTTGTTAAATTGACTTACCACTCCCATTAGCGCAAGACTGGAACCCACGTTGATTACCGTTGGGATGATGTTAAATTTCCCTGCCTGAAAAAAAACCAAAAAAAAGAGTGAATTTGTGAGATGTGCACAGATTTTAACGTTTCTACAGGTAGTCCTTGACTCACAACCACAATTGGGCCCCAAAATTTTTGCTGCTAAATGAGACAGTCGCTAAGTGAGTTTTGCCCCATCATACAACCTTCCTTGCGGCGGTTGTTAAGTGAATCACTGCAGTTCTTCAGTAAAGAACATGGCTTCCTCATTGATTTTGCTCATCAGAAGGTCGCAAAAGGGAATTGTGCGACCCCCAGGACACTGCAAACGTCATAAATATGAGTCAGTTGCCCAATATCTGAATTTTGAACATGTGACCGTGGGAATGCTGAAACGGTCGTAAGTGTGAAAAACACACATGAGTCACCTTTTTCAGGGCCGTTGTAACTTCGAACCACCACTAAACTGTTGTAAGTCGAGGACTTCCTGAACTGGTTAGACCGGTGTTTCTCAAAGCTGCGTGGATGTCAACTCCCAGAATTCCCCAGCAGGACCTCTGGCTGGGGAATTCTGGGAGTTGAAGTCCACACAGCTTAAAGTGGCCAAGGTGGAGAAACAATGGCTTAAAGAGCACCGGTATCAAACTCGCTGCGTCACGTTGCCGTCACGTGATATATCGCAAAAATGTTTCCCTTTCGTGGAACTGGGGTGGGTGTGGCCCGCGCATGATGCATCCGGCCTGCGGGCCGCCAGTTTGATAACCCTGGCTTTGAGCCTTAGACAGTTCCAGTGGTGAGTTGCCCCCAGTTCGGACCGGTTCGTAAGAACCGGTAGTAAAATCGGCGGGAGGCTCTGCCCACGCCCCGGATGGCGCTCTAGGCCCATGATGGCGAACCTATGGCACGCGTGCCACAGGTGGCACGTGGAGCCATATCTGTGGGCACGTGAGCATTGCGCTAGCTCAGTTGATTTTTGGACCTTCTGGGCCTACTGGAAGTTGGAAAACGGGCCATTTCCTGCCTCCGGAGGGCCTCTGAGGGGTGGTAGGGAAGGCTGTTTTCATCCTCCCCAGGCTCCAAGAAAGGCTCTGGAGTCTCAGGAGGGTGAAAAACAGGCCTACTGTGCATGCAGAGAAGCTTCTGCTCATGTCCAGTATCCAACCTTCACTTCGTTGCGAAGGTTGTTGAGAGTGTGGTGGCGCGGCAGCTTCCCCAGTACCTGGAAGAAGCTGTCTATCTGGACCTGCTCCAGTCCAGCTTCCGGCCTGGGCACAGCACGGAAATGGCATTAGTCGCGTTGGTGGATGATCTCTGGAGGGCTCGGGATAGGGGTTGTTCCTCTATCCTGGTCCTGTTAGATCTCTCAGCGGCTTTTGATACCATCGACCATGGTATCATGTTGCATCGGTTGAAGGGGCTGGGGGTGGGGGGCACCGTTCTGCGGTGGTTCTCCTCCTATCTCTCCGACCGGTCGCAATCTGTGTTGACGGGGGCAGCGGTCGACCCCGAGGCACCTTGCTTGTGGGGTGTCACAAGGGTCGGTCCTCTCACCACTTCTGTTCAACATTTATGTAAAGCCGCTGGGTGAGATCATCCGTGGCTTTGGGGTGGAGTTCCATCAGTACGCTGATGACACCCAGCTGTACATCTCCACCCCAGGCCACCCCAACGATGCCCTAGAAGTGATGTCCCAGTGCCTGGAGGCCGTGCGGGCCTGGATGGGGAGAAACAGGCTCCAACTCAACCCTTCCAAGACCGAGTGGCTGTGGCTTCCGGCGTCCCGGTATAGCCAGCTGGTGCCATCACTGACTATTGGGGGTGAGTCGCTGGCCCCCAAGGAGAGGGCTCGCAACTTAGGCATCTTCCTGGATGCACGGCTGTCTTTAGAAGAGCATATGACGGCCGTGGCCAGGGGGGCTTTTTATCAGGTTCACCTGATACGCCAGTTGCGCCCCTTTCTGGATTGGGACTCCCTACGCACGGTCACTCAAGCACTCGTCACTTCCCGCCTGGACTACTGCAATGCTCTCTTCATGGGGCTCCCCTTGGGGTGCACCCGGAGGCTGCAGTTAGTCCAGAATGCGGCCGCGCGGGGGATTATGGGAGCGACGGTGTGCTCACATATGACACCTCTCCTGCGCGAGCTGCACTGGCTCCCGGTGGTCTTCCGGGTGTGCTTCAAGGTGTTGGTGACCACCTTTAAAGCGCTCCATGGCTTAGGGCCGGGGTACCTGCGAGACCGCCTTCTGCCGCCAATAGCCTCCCACCGACCAGTACGCTCCCACAGAGAGGGACTCCTCAGGGTGCCATCGGCCAGACAGTGCTGGCTGGCGACCCCAGGGGGAGAGCCTTCTCTGTGGCGGCACCCGCCCTCTGGAATGACCTACCCCCTGAGATACGCACAATATCAGACCTCCGGACTTTTCATCGGGCCCTGAAAACACACTTATTCCATCTAGCCGGGCTGGCTTGATCCCATCCTCTCAGTTTTAATTGAATTCGGTTTTAATTGGGGTGTTTTAAATTATTGGGCCGAAATTATTTAATTGTTTTTTAAACTGTTTTTAAATTTTATATGCTATGTTTTATCTTGGCTGTCCACCGCCCTGAGTCCTGCAGGAGAAGGGCGGTATAAAAATAAAATAAAATAAAATAAAATAATAAATAAAAATGTGCAGATGCTCGGCTCATGCGCGATCCTGTTACAAACAGGTAGTAAAGGTAAGTAGAACCCACCCCTGGACAATTCCTCCAATGGGAGTCTATTATTTAGAACAGAGTTGGAAGGGACCTTGGAGGTCTTGTAATCCAACCCTCCCTTGCTCAAGCAGGCGGGGTTGGACAGCAAGACCTCCATCCCAAGATCCCCCTTGCTCAACCATCACAAGACCCTCGCCTAATGTGACCTTCACCTGACGTGACCTCCCCACACAAGACCCACTGACCACCCAAAGCCCTTATACAGTAATGGCCAAAATTGTGGAAACCTTTTGGGAAAAGTGTATTTTCTAAAACTAGCTAATAACACCCCTATTTTTGGAGTAGTACAATAAAGTTATATATCAATGGAAAGATAATTTAATCAAGAATGTAATGCAATAACTGTTATGAAGGATTTGCTCTTAGAATAGCAGTTACAGCAGAAAGAAGAAAAGTGAAACACGTAGAAAAAAAATGAGATATGCAAAAATGATCCCCATGTCAGTTAATCCTTCGTTGGGTAACCTTCAGCATGAATGACAGCCTTACAATGTCTTCCCATGGAGGGAACCAAGTCTTTGAGTTCTGCAGCTGTTCTCATGTGAAACCAAGATTGAAGGATGGCTTCTATGAACTGGGTTTAATATTAATATTAGTAGGGTCACTTCTGACTAACCAGTTTCTTTAGTCGGCTTCCTAGATTTTCAACTGGGTGAAGATCTGGGCTATTCCCAGGCCAATCCAGCAGTGGAATAGGATTATCTTGAAACTCCAAGAAAAAAAAGTTGTATTATAATAGCCATCAAACCTCAAAAATACACTTTTCCCAAAAGGTTTCCACAATTTTGGCCACGACTGTAAGCACAACACCGACATTAACATCCCCTAAACTCTGCTGATGATGTTACCTAGATTGGTAACGAAACGTTCAAAACTAAACCCACAAGCTCGGAGAACAAACCTCCACCTTCATCCTACACCCGAGCTACAGATATTTTGCCACCATCGCAAATCTGTTTTCCCCCCCCCCCCCAGTTGTACCTTGCCGTTCACCATGATATCAAAACGGATCCCGTAAGCTTTGATCAGCGTTCGGAAATCAACATCAGCCGCGCTCCGGTAATACTTGGCAAATCTGAAAAGAAAATAAATCATAAAATGTCATGCGATTTATTTTTTCTGAGCAAAAGAAAATTTTCTTTTCTTTTTTTCCTGTGGCTTCCTTGCTGGTTGAATCATGACAGACTTACTGCCTGATTACAGGCAGTCCTCGCTTTACAGCCACTCATTTAGTGACTGTTTGAATTTATAACAGCACTGAAAGAAGTGACTTACGACTGTTGCAACATCCTCGCGTGATCAAAATTCAGATGCATGTATTTTTGACAGTTGCAACGTCCCGGGGTCATGTGATTGCCTTTTGTGACTTACTGATGAGTAAAATCAACGGGGATTGATCCGCTTAACAACCGTGTTACTAACTTGCAGCAGTGGTGGGTTTCAAATTTTTTTACTACCGATTCTGTGGGTGTGGCTTAGTGGACGTGGCATGGCTTGGTGGGCATGGCTTGGTGGGCTTGGCAGGGGAAGGATACTGCAAAATCTCCATTCCCTCCCCAGTCCAGGGGAAAGATACTGCAAAATCCCCATTCCCACCCCACTCCAGGGGAAAGATACTGCAAAATCCCCATTCCCTTCCCACTCCAGGGGAAGGATACTGCAAAATCCCCATTCCCTCCACACTCCAGGGGAAGGATACTGCAAAATCCCCATTCCCTTCCCACTCCAGGGGAAGGATACTGCAAAATCCCCATTCCCTCCCCACTTCAGGGGAAGGATACTGCAAAATCCCCATTTCCTCCCCACTCCAGAGGAAGGATACTGCAAAATCCCCATTTCCTTCCCACTCCAGGGGAAAGATACTGCAAAATCCCCATTCCCTCCCCAGTCCAGGGGAAGGATACTGCAAAATCCCCATTCCCTCCCCACTCCAGGGGAAGGATACTGCAAAATCTCCATTCCCTCCCCACTCCAGGGGAAGAATACTGCAAAATCTCCATTCCCTCCCCACTCCAGGGGAAGGATACTGCAAAATCTCCATTCCCACCCCACTCCAGGGGAAGAATACTGCAAAATCTCCATTCCCTCCCCACTCCAGGGGAAGAATACTGCAAAATCTCCATTCCCTCCCCACTCCAGGGGAAGAATACTGCAAAATCTCCATTCCCACCCCACTCCAGGGGAAGAATACTGCAAAATCCCCATTCCCACCCCACTCCAGGGGAAGGATACTGCAAAATCCCCATTCCCACCCCACTCCAGGGGAAGGATACTGCAAAATCTCCATTTCCTTCCCACTCCAGGGGAAGGATACTGCAAAATCTCCATTCCCTCCCCACTCCAGAGGAAGGATACTGCAAAATCCCCATTTCCTCCCCACTCCAGGGGAAAGATACTGCAAAATCTCCATTCCCTCCCCACTCCAGGGGAAGGATACTCCAAAATCCCCATTCCCACCCCACTTCAGGGGAAGGATACTGCAAAATCTCCATTCCCTCCCCACTCCAGGGGAAGGATACTGCAAAATCCCCATTTCCTCCCAATCAGCTGGGACTCCGGAGGGTAGAGAATAGATGGGGGCGGGGCCAGTCAGAATTTTTACTACCGGTTCTTCGTACTACTCAAAATTTTCGCTACCGGTTCTCCAGAACCGGTCAGAACCTGCTGAAAAACCCACCTCTGAACTGCAATGATTAGCTTAACAATTGTGGCAAGAAAAGTGTAAAATGGGGCAAAACTCCCTCACTTAGCAACGGAAGGTTTGGGCTCAATGGGGGTCGTAAATTGAGGATTACCTCTAACGAAAATCATTAATGTTATTATCTATCACCTCTGTTACAAGAATGCCCCCAGATTTTCTGCCGTCTCCTGGGAAGATAAGACTTCATGGATGTTGTGAGGTAGTGTCGCGGTCTCTCGGCCGCCGGCCCCTCCACCAACCGAATCAGAGGAGGAGGAGGCGGTGTGGGACTCAGGATCAGCATCAAGGCAACCTGAGAGCTCTGAGGGGGAAGAGGGAATGGAGCTAGCAGAGAGAGAGACAGAGGCGGAGGCTGGGCCGTCCGTCAGCCCTCAGATGGAGAGTCAACATCCTGAGGTCTGGAAGTGGCTGATGAGGAAGAGGAGGAACAGCTGGGTCCAGTGCCTGAAGCTTGGATGCACAGAAGGCAGGGGAGAGGAGAGCAGTGGAAATCTATGGGCCGGTCCTCGGGACAGAAGAACCACCATTGCTAGCGAAGCCCCAGCCTAGCTCTGGCGATAAAAGACAGGGTGCGGAGATGAATAGATGTAGCAGACAACTATTCATCTCCTTGCCAGATGGACTTGTTAGCCTGTGGTGAGAGAGAAACTTTTTGCCGGGGCTGCTGGCGCTCTTAACAAAGGAATCTTTGAGTTCACTTCAGAGGGTTGGTCGGGTTTGGGCAGCTGGGTCAGAACAGGTAGCTCAAGCTTATGCCTCTTGCAACTAATGTAGGTAAATGCAGGTCCAGCTGGATGATCACTGAAGGGCCCTCTTTATTCATAGTATTGTAGGAAAGAAAATGTTCTTGCAAATTAACCAGTTGAGACAGTACAAAGGCAGAACAAAAGTTCCTTTGAAGTAGAAACATTCAGAGAGGGGCCCCTCAGTTGTCAGAGATAAGAGACATTTGGTGATATACAGTATGAAGGTTAAAGAGATCAAGTATGACCACATGTAATATTAACAAGAGGTAATTTGAATCTATGCTTCAGTAATTTACATGAAGAATTATGACTTGGCAAAGAATAATATGAAACAGTAATTAGGAAATGTCAATTAAATATGACAAATGTATATGATCACATAAACTGCTGAGTTAACAGAACCCTTTGTCTTAGAAGAGTATAAAAACCATTGTACCTAATTTCTGTCTTTGTTCAACGCTTCATGTACAGAGCTTTGAACCTATTGCGCAATATACAATGTCTCTGGCTAACCCTGAACAGTTGTGTTGGTCTTATTAAATCCACAACACAACCATGCAAGGATTCCAAGCTAGGCCCTCACTTGACTCTTCCTTCCTTCCTTCCAGCTTGGCTGACCTGATCAATGAAATCCCATCGGATTTGGCCACTGAAGCCATTTCAGAAAGGCCGAACTGCCGAAGTTGCGGATTGAGGATGCTTCGGCCAAACGCCTCTTTCTCCTTTACCTGAAGTTGTATCCAGAGGAGACAGACTTCTCCGCAAATGTGTTACCTAGGCGACTGAAAGAATAGCGAGGGTTGCATTCCGACGGCTTTTTATCCAAGTTGCAGTCCCATTCAATCTGGATGCCAATCACACCGCCCTGGATTAAAAACAAAACAAAACAGAGAAAGTTTTTCTTCAGTGTTGGAAGAAGATTGGGAAACTGTTTTCCCTCAAAAATGTTGGGAGATCCACCAGGCTTGGCATGCTGGCTCCACGGCCTGTCCTAAATGCAGGTGGTCCTTGACTTACAACTGGTTGTATAACAATTCAGAGCCTTGATAGTACAGTGGTATTCGCACCCTGTTATTAACACAGCTGCCTGCAATTTCTGCTGGTTCGAATCTCACCAGGCTCAAGGTTGACTCAGCCTTCCATCCTTTCTAAGGTAGGTAAATTGAGGACCCAGTTTGTGGGGGCAATAAGCTGACTTTGTATAAATATACAAAAGTATGAAGGCTATTGCTTAACGCATTGTAAGCCGCCCTGAGTCTCCGGAGAAGGGCGGCATATAAATCAAATTAAAAAAAAAAATCAAAGTTACAACGGGCCCACCCCCCAATAGGTATTTACGACCTACTTCTGAAGTTCTGGTGGCTATTTAGGGTGGGTCTGGATGGGGAGAAACAGGCTTCGACTCAACCCTTCCAAGACCGAGTGGCTGTGGCTTCCGGCGTCCCGATATAGCCAGCTGGTGCCATCTCTGACTATCGGGGACGAGTCGTTGGCCCCCACGGAGAGGGCTCGTAACTTGGGCGTCCTCCTGGACGCACGGCTGTCTTTAGAAGAGCATATGACAGCCATGGCTAGGGGGACTTTTTATCAGGTTCGCCTGATTCGCCAGTTGCGCCCCTTTCTGAGTCGGGATTCCTTACGCACAGTCACTCAGGCACTCATCACTTCCCGCCTGGACTACTGTAATTCTCTCTACATGGGGCTCCCCTTGAAGAGCACCCGGAGGCTCCAACTGGTGCAGAATGTGGCCGCACGGGGCATTATGGGAGCGATGGGACACTCCAATGTGACACCTCTCCTGCGCGAGCTGCACTGGCTCCCGGTGGTCTTCCGGGTGCGCTTCAAGGTGTTGGTTACCACCTTTAAGCGCTCCATGGCTTAGGACCTCGGTACTTATGGGACCGCCTTCTGCCACCGATAGCCTCCCACCGGCCAGTACGCTCCCACAGAGAGGGACTCCTCAGAGTGCCATCAGCCAGGCAATGTCGGCCAGCGACCCCCAGGGGGAGGGCCTTCTCTGTGGCAGCACCTGCCCTCTGGAACAACCTGCCCCCGGAAATACGTAGGATACCAGATCTCCGTGCTTTTCATCATGCCCTTAAAACTTTTTTTATTTCATCAAGCTGGGCTGGCGTAAACCCCCCCACCCCCTAGATATTTTTAGATATTTTTAACCGTAAATTGATTTTGGTTGGGCTGTTTTAAATTTATTGGGCCAAAAATTTGTTTAATTCTTTTTAACAAAATTTAAATTTTGTATCTGATGTTTTTATTCATGGCTGTTCACCGCCCTGAGTCCAGCAGGAGAAGGGCGGTATAAAAATTTAATAAAATAAAATAAAATAAATATTCGCAGCGTTCTGTGGACATCTAAATGTGATTTATATCACGCTTAGGCATGAAAACCAGTTGAGTGACTTTGGGCCAATCACCAGGAGACGGTGAGTTCTAGTCCCACCTTAGGCATGAAAGCCGGCTGGGTGACTCTGGGCCAATCAACAGGAGACGGTGAGTTCTAGTCCCGCCTTAGGCATGAAAGCCAGCTGGGTGACTCTGGGCCAATCAACAGGAGACGGTGAGTTCTAGTCCCGCCTTAGGCATGAAAGCCAGCTGGGTGACTCTGGGCCAATCAACAGGAGACGGTGAGTTCTAGTCCCGCCTTAGGCATGAAAGCTGGCTGGGTGACTTTGGGCCAATCAACAGGAGATGGTGAGTTCTAGTCCCGCCTTAGGCATAAAAGCTGGCTGGGTGACTCTGGGCCAATCACCAGGAGACAGTGAGTTCTAGTCCCACCTTAGGCATGAAAGCCAGCTGGGTGACTCTGGGCCAATCAACAGGAGACGGTGAGTTCTAGTCCCGCCTTAGGCATGAAAGCCAGCTGGGTGACTTTGAGCCAATCACCAGGAGGAGATCCCTTTATGACGGACCACCAGCTAAAAGGAAGGAACAGATCACTTTTTCCCCCATACCTCTGATGCCATCTCGTGGAAGTTGCTCCCAGCCCAGTTGACCAGTTTCCCCAGTGAGAAGATGGGGCAGTACGGTTGGTCTGCTCCATAGTGACAATTTTTCAAATAAGCATCGTTTTTGGTGTCGAGGACGTTGGTTCTACATCCGAAAGACAGGGAAGTAAGAAGGGCATTCAAAAAATCAGCAACACAGGCTGTCTCGTTATTGCAGTGGTCATTAAGTGAGGTAATCCTCACTTAATGACCATTCATTTAGCAACCGTTCGAAATATATGATGGTGCTGAAAACAATAACCGATGCTGAAGGGCAAGCTACTCCAGGTTAGTCCTCGACTTATAACAATTCATTTAGTGACCGTTCAGTGGTTACAGTGCCATGGGAAAAAGTGACTGACGTCCGTGTTTCACACTTATGGCTGTGGCAGGATCCTCGCGGTGACATGATCAAAATTAAGATGCTTGGCAAACTAGTGCAGATTTATGACGGGCTTCATTGTCCCCATTGTCCCCAAGCAGAATCAATGAGGTTGCCAGATTCACTTAACGTCCATGTTACTGACTTAACAACGGCAGTGATTCCCTTAACGACGGTGGCAAGAAATTTCGCGAAAGGGGGGCAAAACTCATTTAACAACGGTCTTGCTTAGCAATGGAATTTTTTGGGCCCAATTTGTGGTCGTAAGTCGAGAACTACCTACACCGGACTTTATTAAATAGGAATGCTTGTTCTGGTGGGCACATTGTTCTTTTTTCATGTACCTATTGTTTTTTATAATTGTAATGTTTTATGCTGACCAGAGTCTTAGGGAGCTGATGGCCTTCGAAATTTAATTTTAAAAAATACGTTAAAACATGGGATGCTATCAGTTGGAATTTCAGTCTTCCAGCAGCGCTTAAATCAGTCATGTTGTGATCTAGGCTTCCTGAGTCATTAAAATACAGAGAGTAGTCCCCAAACCTCTTTTATTGCAACAGCTGTGAATTACGTTCATTCACAGCTGAGTCCCAATTAGTTGCGAAAAGTCCTTTGGGATAATCACCCACCTTTATCTCCCTTGACACTCTGCCAAAGACCTACTTGGCAAAGCCACACGGAGTCCAGAATCAAACAGAGATGCCGACTGGAAACAGAACTAACAACGTTGCTTTCCTACAAAGGGCCCACGTGCCTTTGCTCCTCTTTTAAGCCTTATGGGAGGGGCCAATCATCTCCAGGCCTTACTCCTGAGTCATCCCTTTAGTTTTAACTGTTCTTGCCTTCTGGCAGCTCTGCGCCTGCGCGCACTAGGAACAGGCTCCTCCTGTTCCTCTGTCTCTCTGCGGTCCGACTCTGGAGGCTCCGGAGTCCGTGCATCACTCCCAGATAGCCCTGGCCCCATCTCTGCCTCCGACACAGAACCCTCATCCGGGCATTCCCCAGACTCCAGGACTGGCCCATGGGCCTCCCCAGCCTCCTCACTATCCGACTGCGCTGCCAGCTCTGCAGGCTGCTGGCGGACCACGAGAGGTCATCTTGGAAAAGCTGTTTATTGTTCCTTTCCTTTTCGTAATCTCCTCTCCCATAAATTTTGATCTACATATCCACAGAGCCCTCTTCTGTTTGTTTTTTTCTCCCAACCTGACTTCTCCCAAAATTTGGCAACTTGTTCCAGCAGGCAGAACATTTCCTAGAATGGTGACAAAAACGATTAAAAGAAGAAAAAAAAAAAGGAGGAAAAACTTACTTGGAAAAATTAAACTTAGGGAAACGGATGGTGTTCTTAACGTAAACCGTGAATTTCTCCGCATCGGCCAGAAGAGCTGATCTTAAAAATAAATAAATAGATTGGTTAAGTGAATTCTTTCAGAACAGAAATAGAAATAGAAATAATAGAAATAGAAATAATAGAAATAGAAAAAATAGAAATAGAAATAATAGAAATAGAAATAAATAGAAATAATAGAAATAGAAATAAATAGAAATAGAAATAATAGAAATAGAAATAATAGAAACAATAGAAATAGAAATAAATAGAAATAGAAATAATAGAAATAGAAATAATAGAAATAGAAATAGATAGAAATAGAAATAGAAATAGAAATAGAAATAATAGAAATAAATAGAAATAAATAGAAATAGAAATAGAAATAACAGAAATAGAAATAAATAGAAATAGAAATAATAGAAATAGAAATAAGTAGAAATAGAAATAATAGAAACAGAAATAGAAATAAATTAGAAATAGAAATAGAAATAGAAATAAATAGAAATAGAAATAATAGAAATAGAAATAATAGAAATAGAAATAGAAATAGAAATAGAAATAATAGAAATAGAAATAATAGAAATAGAAATAATAGAAATAGAAATAGAAATAAATAGAAATAGAAATAATAGAAATAGGAATAGGAATAAATATAACAGAGTTGGAAGGGACCTTAGAGGTCTTCTAATCCAACCCCCTGCTCAGGCAGGAAACCCTACACCACTTCAGACAAATGGTTATCCAACATCTTCTTAAAAAATTCCAGTGATGGAGCATTTACAACCTCTGGTGGCAAGCTGTTCCACTGATGAATTGTTCTAACTGTTAGGAAGTTTCTCCTTAGTTCTAAGTTGGTTCTCCCCTAGTTTCTATCCATTGATCCTTGTCCAGTAGATTTACAGTGATGTCACAAAGAGGTCAAATCCGTTATATGAGTAGTCCTTGATTTACAACAATGAATTCAACAATTGTTCGAAGTTACAGAATCCTGGGGTCACGTGATCACTACCTGCAACCTTCCCTGCTGGCTTCTGACAAGCAAAGACAATGGGGAAGCTGGATTTGCTTAGCAACTGCAGTGATTCACTTAACAACCGTAGGGGGGGGGGAAAAGGCCGTAAAATCAGGCACGTCTCTCTCTCTGTCTTAACAACCGTCTCGCTCAGCAACAGAAGTTCTGAAATTATTTGTGGTCGTAAATCAAGGACTTCCTGAAGTTTCCATATCACGATGGAATCATGGACGCAGAGGCGGTGGGTTCCCCTTTTTAGGTTCAAACCGAGGGCTTGCGTGCCATTTCTCAAAGATGCTTTAACTTGAATTCTATACTGAGTGAGGGGTTGACTAGATGACCTCAAGGGACCCTCCCAATTCTAGCCTTCGAGGCCTCAGCTTCTATGGAAAAGATGTTTTGTTTTGTGGTTTGGTTTTTTTTTTTGAACTCACTTTGTTCTGTCTTTCCTCTCCACCGGGCACCAAGCTAGGATTTCGCACGTCCCGCTGATATTATTTCCTATTTTTATACATAGTCCGGTCTTGATACCTGTAGGAGCAACGGAAAGGATTAGAAAAACGTCAGCCAGGTTATAATTTTGTGAGTTGCTGAAATAATTTTTCAGATGAGCTCGGTAGGAGGCATAATGGCAGGCACGGTGGCAAATAGGTCAAAAAAGTCAAGATGGTGGTCGCAACCGAACACACTACACATGGCAAATGGGTGGAGTTGTAAATTCACCTTTGCAAAGTCTATTTTGAGGTGGGTTTGGGAGTTTTTTTGCAAAAAGGTTTTTATTTTTTTTCCAAACATACAAATTACATCCTTTCGGAACAGAGCTTTGATCCGGTCATCACTTTTGTTCAATTTTTAACAAAATCTTTAACAAAATTTTATCTATTCTATTTTGCCATAGCACTTATTTCTAAATCTTAGATCACATATACAAAAAAAATTAACACATATTTACTTAATCAAAACAATAACCCTTCTATTAACTCACTTTAATTCTTAATTCAATTAATAACTCATAATACAACCATTCTTACTCTAAATCCTCACTATTAACAATACAATTCAAACATATTTATGTTTCTTTATGCTCATTAACTCTTTATTCCATTATTACTTTTATCAAATTTAAATCTTATCTTTTTAATTTTAGAAATATAGCAATTTAACATTTAAACATAGTTCTTAATTCAAATAATGCTCTTTAACACAATTTCCCAATTATCCTAAATTCTTTCTAACAAACCATACCATTTATATAACACCAATTAAGTAATTTTTGTTTATAAATCATAATCATATATTGTTTCAGTTTTCTTTTCTTTTTCACTTAGGTAATAAATGTTCAAATTATCACAATTGTTATACATATCTAAACAATATCCCAATTATTATAGCTATCAATTTTCTAATTTAACCTTTTCTTTTATCCTTCCACTGTTAATCCCAATGTACAAAATACATCTTTATTCCACTGTTAATCCCAGTGTAATCATCTTTATTTTTGTCACTGTTAATCCCAGTGTAATCATCTCTATTCCACTGTTAATCCCAGTGTAATCATCTTTATTTTTCTCACAGTTAATCCCAGTGTAATCATCTCTATTCCACTGTTCATCCCAGTGTAATCATCTTTACAGGTGGGGTTTTTTTACCTCCCCTTCATATGCTATTAGTCCTTGGCATACAACAGTTCATTTAGCGACAACGACACTGAAAAAAAGGTGATTTATGACTGTTTTTCACAGTTACGACCATTGCGGCATTCCCTGTGGTCCTGTGATCAAAATTCAAATGCTCGGCAACTGACTAACATTTATGATGGCTGCAGTGGCCCCGGAGGTCACCTGATCCGCGTTTGCGACCTTCTGACGAGCAAAGTCAATGGGGGAGCCTGATTCACTTAACAACACTGTGACTAAGTTAACAACTATGGTGATTCACTTAACAATTGTGGCAAGAAAATGGAGCAAAACTCACTCTTCACATATGTCTTGCTTAGCAACATAAATTTGGGGCTCAATTGTCATAAATCGAGGACTAGCTGTACACACAACAAACGAGTAGAGTCGCAATCTCACAGTTGCAAATTCAATTTTGAGGTTTTTTTTTACTTTCCCCCCCCCCGCCCCCCGTTCAGATGCCGCTGTGTAACGGTGAATGCTATTACGAAAAAAAGTAATTTAAACTTTTATTTATTTGTTTGTTTATAAAATGTATTTGCTGCCCATCTTGTATCCAATGGCCAGTTTACATGCTCCTGCAGAAAAATGATCTGTGCTTGATGTTTTATGACGTTATTATGTCATAAAACGCTTAACGATAATTTCTACGTCATCGAGCTTTTTATCAAATTGGCCGAATTTATTTCCACAGGAATCTCCTGCATTTTGGATGCACTGTGTAAGTTATTTCCTTTTTGAGGTACCTGTTGTGGCCCGCCAGCGGCCTGCGCGAATCGTGGCTGATCCCGATGACGACGAGGAGGCTGGTGTGGCATCGCGCCAGCAGACTGCGCAGCCAGCGCTCGCGTCGGACAGCGAGGAAGCCGAAGAGGATGTGATGCCAGAGGCAGAGACTCAGCCTGGGCCTTCAGAACCTCCAGAGGCTCCTTCAAGTGGAGAGAGTGAAGTGGAGGAGCCTCTCCTCAATGCTCGAGCACACAGGGCTGCCAAAAGGCAGGAGTGGCTACTCAGGAGGAGGAGGAGGTCTCCTCGAGAGTAAGGCTTGAGGATAATTGGCCACTCCCTTAGCCTATTTAAGTCACATGCAGCTAGTGCTTTCTTGCTGGAAACAACTTGTATTTATTATCAGAGTATTTTGGTTTATCGTATCTTGTTTTCTCGGCTGGTTGCCAACCTTTGCTAGCCTTGTTTATTCTTCTTGCTTAATAAATTTGATAAGGACCATTGGTGTGTGTCAGTATCCTCGGAAATCTGGAGCTGGGGCAGAAAAGTACCTCAGTTCAAAAATTGTTGCCTTACGATGCACCGTTTTGCCCAGTTAAAGGTTACAAACAGACAAACAGACATGAGAGTTTTAGTTGTATTTAGAAGACGAACGGGAAAATTTTGGTGGCGAGGACAGGAATATCTCTCTTTGCAGCTTGGAAAAAAGTGTCAGGTTTAGGAAATAAGGAAAGGCTAAAATTATCCTTTGGAAAAACAATTTTAAAGCCCCTTCAAATCCACCCAAGGAAAATGTCTGTGGAGATTCTCAGCCATCCAGATCAAGGTGCTTTTTTCAAGAGGCAACTGGAATTTCTTTGTTTTTTTCTTTTGAAGATGTTTCGCTTCTCATCCAAGAAGCTTCTTCAGCTCTGACCGAATGGCGGGGAATGGAAGGATTTACACTCCTTGCAGACAGCTGGTCATTTGCATCCTTTTAGGGGGGCCTTGAGGCCACTTTGAGATTTATCTGTCCTCAGGATCACCTGAGTGGTGCAAATTGGTGTGGAGCCTTCTTGGAACTGCTGAAAGGATTATTATTATTATTATTATTATTATTATTATTATTATTATTATTATTATTATTATTATTATTTATTGAATTTGTATACCGCCCTACTCCCGAAGGACTCAGGGCAGTGAACAGCCAAATAAAATACATATAATACAAATGTTAAAAAACCATTAAAATACAATTAAATAATTGGCCCGGAAAACAAAATTTAAAACACCCCAAATTCATAAGACAAATTTAAAATTTAAAAATTTAAAAAGTTTTGAAAAAACTGTTTAAAAGAGAGGTTAGGCCAGGCCGGCCTGCTGGAAAAGAAATGTTTTGATGGCACGGCGGAAAGCGTGCAGGTCTGGGATCCTCCGTATCTCCGGGGGGAGCTTGTTCCAGATGGCAGGTGCCCCCTCAGAGAAGGCTCTCCCCCTGGGGGCCGCCAGTCGACATTGTTTGGCCGACGGCACTCTGAGGAACCCCTTTCTATGGGAGCGTACTGGTCGGTGAGAGGCTACCGGTGGCAGAATGCGGTCTCGTAGATACCCCAGTCCTAGGCCATGGAGCGCTCTAAAGGTGGTAACCAAAACCTTGAAGCACACCCGGAAGACCACCGGGAGCCAGTGCAGCTCGCGCAGGAGAGGGGGTCACATGGGAGCGCCCTGTCGCTCCCATAACCACCCGCGCGGCCGCATTCTGGACCAGCTGGAGCCTCCGGGTGCTCCTCAAGGGGAGCCTCATGTAGAGAGCATTGCAGTAGTCCAGGCGGGAAGTGATGAGGGTATTTAATGAGTCCCGTTCCAGAAAGGGACACAACTGGCAATTGTGTTATAGAAAACACCACACCCATTGATCGGACCCTGAGGACACAGACAAACCTCCAAGTGGCCTCAATGACCCTCTAAAAGGATGCAAATGATCAGTGGTCTGCAAGGAACGTAAATCCTTCCATTCCCCCACCATCCAGTCAGAGCGGAAGAAGCTTCTTGGAGGAGAAGCGAAACGTCTTCAAAGAAAAACCAGAAAGTCCAGTTGCCTCTTGAAGAAAAAAAAAAAAACTTTGGGACATCCAGGGAAAACTTAGGTTTTTAATGTTATTTACATCTTTTGTTTATCGCCTGGCACTCTTCTTTTTTTTCCCCACCTTTGCAAAGTCAGCTTAATTTTCCCATTTGTTTAAAAAAAATAAAATGTTATTTGAAAAAATGCCAAAGAGAACAATTGGCCCCCTTAATCCTATAATTAGCAAAAATAGGGATGACTAATCCTCCTAGGGGAATTAAGAGCGCAGAGGGATTTCAAACACTTGGCTGTTGCTTTTTGCAGTAATTGATTTTAATTAATTGTGTTATTGAGAGGTGCTGTTTGATTTTTTTTTTTTTTAGCAGAGGAGTTTTTAATCTTGTTGCAAAGCTTCATTTATCCTCTCTACTTACCCTGAAGTGGCATTGTTCACTTCGATGTTTTAATCCTGTGTTAGGATATGGTTTGAGCCTAACAAGTTGTCCAGGCAATATATGTGTTCTGTGACTTTAATATGAATATGTATTGTGTGACTTTAAAGTTTTCCTGCTGATTCATTGTAATGCTGAGTCATGCTGTAATTAGATAATCACTGGTTGTAAACATATTTAAGAAAGGTACTGTAAAGTATTCAGTTGATGATATGCTACCATTGTGTGTGGAGTTGCTACCATTGTGCTATCATCGGTTGGATGGATCTGCTACCATCGTGGTTTGTTACCAGAGTGAACTTGTTATTCTAACCAACTACTGTTTGTGTGGTAAGAAGATTTTTGTATCACTGGACTGATTTAACTGGCAAAGACTTGGATTGATTTAAAGACTATGAGATTGTTTTTTCACTATAAAGTAAACTTTTGATAAACCAGTTTGCACATCTCTTATTCATTGCTCTCAGCAATGTTTCTCTGTGCCCTACACTCTGCTGGTTGGTAACACAACAACAATATCCTTAACATCCTGCATATCAAAGTTGCTGTGACTGAATGCAGCTGGCGAGATTTTACAGGTATTCCTTGACTTACGACTCAACATTTCAGTCCAAAATTTATGTGGCTAAGCGAAACATCTGTTAAGTGAGGTTCGCCCTATTTTACGACCTTTCATGCCATGGTTGTTAAATGAATCACTGCAGTTGTTAAGTGAGTCATGCAGTCGTTAAGTGAGTCACACGGTTGTTAAGTGAGTCACGTGGTTGTTTGCTTAGCAAAAGGGGATCAAGTGACCCCCGGAGGCACTGCAACTGTCATAATTATGAGTCAGTTGCCAAGCGTCTAATTTTGATCACGTTGCTGCAACAGTTGTGTGAGAAACGGTCATAACCTAAGTCACTTTTCTTCAGTGCCGTTGTAACTTTGAATGGTCACTAAACAAACTGTTGTTAAGTCAAGGACTACCTGTAATTCCATAAGGAGCGACAATAGTAATAAAAAAAAGGGAGAAAAATTACAAAATGCAAAGACCGGCAAATAGAAGGAGAACGACTATGGCAAAAGAAAGCAAAGAATCAGAATCGGAATCAGAATAGAGCTGGAAGGGATCTTGGAGGTCTTCTAGTCCAGCCCCCTGCTAAATACGACTTCAGTAACAGAATTGTCAATGCCTGGAATGAATTGGATGAGATCCCAAAACATCTGGAACACTCCTGGAACATCATCGGCATTGACAAAATCCTTTTCAGTCAATTGCAGGAGGCAGCTTTGCTTGGAACAGTTTACATCCTGCCACAAAAGCTTTCATATTATTAAACAACAACCTCTGGCTACCCAAGGTGTTGGGAAAGACTTGATAGGTGGTGTTCTGTCCCCGTACCACCCCCCCACCCCCACGGACGGCCTGGAGTTAATAAGCCACACGGCAAAATTCTTTGAAGATAAAGCTGGCAGCAATCCAGTGGCTAGCTGCCAATTCAGACTTTACTCACACAAAACAAAGATTAGACTGCAAGCATTCCAATAAAGCAGGCAGAGTTTCAACAATACAAGGATTAATCCAAATACAGTCCGATAAAGCAGGCAAAATCCAGTAACGCAGAGATCATGGATTATTTCTAGTTTTTGCTCGTCACAAACTGAACCGGCCACCACACCCACATTTATACCCTGTGGGGTGTGGTCCAGTGACTCAGCTAATCTCTGGCACGCCTTCCCCTCTGCTGCACACGGTTCTCCCTGCACCTCTGCCGAGGGTCCAGCCAGCACTTATCTCCTTTGTCGCTGTCCACCTGTGGCTGCGGGGATGTGCTTGGCTCTGGGCCTACCTCATGGCCTTCGGTGATCTTCCGGAGGCATTGCCAGAGAGGAGGGCCCTGGAGAGGGAGGCCTTGCCAACTCCTCCCCCTCACTCTCAGAGTCTGCATCTGTCGATAGCCCAGGCTCAGGCAACGGAGCCACAACAGGTGGACAAAAAGGGCAAATCCAGTCTAAACATCTATCTGGCTGACTGGGTAAGCACCCCTTGAACACCATCGGAATTGACAAATTCACCATCAGTCAATTGCAAAGGGTAGCTTTGCTTGGAACAGCTGACATCCTGCCATGAGACTTCTAGCACCCTCAAACATCCACATCTGACTATCGCAGGTCCTTGGAAAGGACTGGATAGGTGGACAAAAATGCCAAATGCAGTCTGAGGTAACGGTAAAGGTTCCCCTGGCACATATGTGCTAGTCATTCCCGACTCTAGGGGGCGCTGCTCATCTCCGTTTCAAAGCCAAAGAGCCAGCGCTGTCCGAAGACGTCTCCGTGGTCATGTGGCCGGCTTGACTCAATGCCAAAGGCGCACGGAACCCTGTTCCCTTCCCACCAAAGTTGGTCCCTATTTTTCTACTTGCACTTTTTACCTGCTTTCAAACTGCTACGTTGGCAGAAGCTGGGACAAGTCACGGGAGCTCACCCCATTATGCGGCACTAGGGATTCGAACCGCTGAACTGCCGACCTTTCGATCGACAAGCTCAGCGTCTTAGCCACTGAGCCACTGCATCCCTTATCCCTGACATAGATATTATCAATTTCTTGGATGTATAACTTTTGGCTCACGTTAGCTGTAGTTTCTTACTTTCTTGCCAGCTTAATTTGAATATTAATATTTGAGGTTGACACTTAATAAAGACTTTATTAAAAAAAAAATTAAAAAATGCAGTCTGAACATCTGGCTAAATGTGCAATGAACGATCATCATCAGAATAAATCACCATCGGTCTATTGCAAATGGCAGCTTGACCTGGGTTAGATTAAATTCTGCAAAGAGACCTATATTATTATTAAACATCAACATCTGGCTATCCCAAGCTCTCTGGACAGGTGGCTAAAAATGCCAAATTAAATCTAGCTGACTATGCCATGAAACATAGTTGACTCAGGTCGACTCAGCTTTCCATCCTTTCTAAGGTAGGTGAAATGAGGACCTGGATTGTGGGGGCAATAAGCTGACTTTGTATAAATATACAAAAGTATGAAGGCTATTGCTTAACGTATTGTAAGCCGCCCTGAGTCTCCGGAGAAGGGCGGCATATAAATCAAATTTAAAAAACAAACAAACACCCTCATTATAATAAACGACCATCGGTCAATTGCAAAAGACAGATTGACTTGGAATAATTCTGGAGCAAGAACTATAATATTATTAAACGAGAACATGTAAATTTTAACAGTAACAGAGGTGGAAGGGACCTTGGAGGTCATCCAGTCCAACCCCCTCCTCACACAGGAGATCTGTACTAGGGATTCGAACCGCTGAACTGCCGACCTTTCCGATCGACAAGCTCAGTGTCTTAGCCACTGAGCCACCTCATCAGGCTAATCTGTGCATATCTTTAAGTTCTTGGGAAGGACTCAGTGAGTAGATAAAAATGCCAAATCTCTGCGAAATAATATTTAATAGCAATTATACCGTTGCCAGCTATCACGGCTTCTCCGCGAGGACAGTCGTTGTCACGGTAACACAAGGCATCTGGAATACCGGGGTTCTGGAGGAGACAGGAAGAACAAATTCATCTTTTTAAAGTCTTAATTGGGTGTTTTAATCTGTGTTTCGGCCAAAATATTTAATAATTTTAAGGGATTTTTAATATTTGTATTATCTGTATTTTATCTTGGCTGTTCACCGTCCCTGAGTCCTTCGGGAGTAGGGCGGTATAGAAATTTGATAGATAGATAAATAAATAAATAAATAAATAAATAATAAAGAAACTCGGTTTGTTTGGCTCAAGGTTTCTAAAGCTTGGCTACTTTTAAGATGAGTGAACTCCAATCCCCAGAATTCCTACGGCAATGCCGTAACTAACTATCTATCTATCTATCCACCTACCTACCTACCTACCAACCTACCTACCAATTATCTATCTCTATCTGTATTTTCTATCATATCTATCTATCTACCATACCTACCTACCTATTGTCTATCTATATAGAATAGAATAGAATAGAATAGAATAGAATAGAATAGAATAGAATAGGAGTTGGAAGGGACGTTGGAGGTCTTCTAGTCCAACCCCCTGCTTAGGCAGGAAACCCTACACCACTTCAGACAAATGGTTATCCAATCTTTTCTTTAAAACTTCCAGCACCCACAACTTCTGGTGGCCAGCTGTTCCACTGATTAATTGTTCTGACTGTCAGGAAATTTCTCCAGGTTGCTTCTCTCCTTGATGAGTTTCCACCCGTTGCTTCTTGTCCTGCCCTCAGGTGCTTTGGAGAATAGCTTGACTCCCTCTTCTTTGGGGCAGAGTAGAGTAGAGTAGAGTAGAGTAGAGTAGAGTAGAGTAGAGTAGAGTAGAATAGAATAGAATAGAATAGAATAGAACAGAATAGTTGGAAGAGACCTTGGAGGTCTTCTAGTCCAACCCCTGCTTAGGCAGGAAACCCTACACCACTTCAGACAAAGGGTTATCCAACATCATCTTAAAAACTTCCAGTGTTGGAGGATTCACAACTTCTGGAGGCAAGTAGTTCCACTGATTAATTGTTCTGACTGTCAGGAAATTTCTCCAGGTTGCTTCTCTCCTTGATGAGTTTCCACCCGTTGCTTCTTGTCCTGCCCTCAGGTGCTTTGGAGAATAGCTTGACTCCCTCTTCTTTGGGGCAGCCCCTGAGATACTGGAACATTGCTATCATGTCTCCCCTGGTCCTTCTTTTCATTAAACTAGACATACCCAGTTCCAGCAACGGTTCTTTATATGTTTTAGCTTCCAGTCCCCTCATCCTCTTGGTTGCTCATCTCTGCACTCTTTCTAGAGTCTACCTGTATTATCTCTCTCTCTCTCTTTCTCTCTCTCTCTCTCCTAGCTATCATCTAGATCTATTGATCTATCGATCTATCTGTATCATCTATCTATCAAATTTACTGGTCGCCCATCTTACCACCCATCTTGATGACTTACAGTATTAAAAAATAATACTGTAACTATATACTTTTTATAACTATATAGTTCATAACTATATAAACAGAATGCTACAAAACTATAAAAATAATACAAAATATAGCTAAAAAATGCAAAGGGTGGAAGTAGAAGGAGTCGAGTGGGAGGATCTGATCTTTAACAGACGCTTAGCAACCGTCTCACTTAGCAACAGAAATCTGGGGCTCCATTCTGGTCGTAAGTCGAGGACTCCCTGTACAGTATTTGCAGTTCTGAGTCCGAGAGAGAAGGGCAGTTAAGAAATGTGAAATATAAATAAGTAAATTCCAAAGAAGGAAAAAAAATGATCCTGAAATATTGTAAGCATCCATTTATCATCCTTAGCTTTTCCTCTTGTGATTATTCAGGCTAAAGAGCAATTCTCCGCTCCAAATCTCCCAGAGCCAAACATTGTATTATTTATAGCTTCCTTGGCATCGCATTGAATTGATCGGACCTTCTAAATGGCCTTGACCAAAGGCAAAACACAAATAAATATTTGTACCAAGCGGCCAAGAGCAATACAATCATATAATGTTTATTTTTTTCCTCTCCCTCCATCAAACTCAAAAGACACCTTGAGCAAAATCACTGCCTTTCCTTTCCTTCCATAATGTAAGAGAAAGACTTGGCACATCCCAGTCTTATCAGGCTGGAACATTTTGTGACAGAATGACAGAATGGAAGGGACCTTGGAGGTCTTCTAGTCCAGCCCCCTGCTCAAACAGGAGACACTCTTTAACATTTAAGACAAAAGGTTGTCCAGTCTTTTCTTAAATAAGAGTAGAGTAGAGTAGAGTAGAGTAGAGTAGAATAGAGCAGAGCAGAGCAGAGCAGAGCAATAAAATAGATGGAAGGGACCTTGGAGGTCTTCCAGTCCAACCCTCTGCTTAGGCAGGAAACCCTACACCACTTCAGACAAATGGTTATCCAATCTTTTCTTTAAAACTTCCAGCACCCACAACCTCTGGTGGCCAGCTGTTCCACTGGTTAATTGTTCTCACTGTCAGGAAATCCCTTCTTCGTTGTAGGTTGCTTCTCTCTTTGATTAGTTTCCACCCGTTGCTTCTTCTCCTGCCTTCAGGTGCTTTGGAGAATAGCTTGCCCCCTAAATCTTCTCTGTGGCCACCCCTCAGATATTGGAAGACTGCTATCATGTCACCCCCTAGCTGCCCTGGAAACAGTGAAGGACCAGCCTGTGGTGCCTCAACAAGTGAAAACGGAGCATGGGAGGGTCGCGTATAATAATAATATTTTTTTAAAAAAATAAATTTTATTTCTATTTTTAGTATAGCCCTCCTGAGCTGTATTCCTTTCTTGTTTTGAACCTGTGTTACCCGAATATCCCTCTCTCCTGGGATCTAATGCTCCTCACTCTTTGCACGCTCAGTCCTTCCGCTTGCAAGGGAGACATTTCCTTGCACACCTGTGACCCTCGGCAATTTGAGTCCCATCTTACCTCAGGGCAGGTATCTTGCCGCTGGTTGGGGGTGATGATCAGATTGGTCATCACGAAAAAAACACTTTCGCCCTAAAGAGAGGGAAGAAATTAGGGGAAAAAAAGTTTGAGAATTTTGTGAGAAAAAGAAGGAAGGGGAGGAAGGAAGGTAGAAAGGACGGAAGGAAGGAAAGATGAGGAAGTGAGAAGGAAGGAAGGAGGGAAGGAGGGAGGGAGGGAAGGAAGGAAGGATGAAATGAGAGGGAAGGGAAGGGAGGGAGGGAGGAAGGAAGGAAGGAAGGAAGGAAGGAAGGAAGGATGAAATGAGAAGGAAGGGAAGGGAGGAAGGAAGAAAGGAAGGAATGGAAGATAAGGAGGTGAGAAGGAAGGAAGGGAAGGAAGGAAGAATGGGGAGGGAGGAAGGAAGGAAGGAAGGAAGGAAGGGGTGGAAGATGAAGGGAGAAGGAAGGGAAGGAAGGAGAGAGAAGGGAAGAAGATGAGAAAGTGGGAAGGAAGGAAGGAAGGAAAGATAAGGAAGTGAGAAGGAAAGAAGGAAGGAGGGAGGGAGGGAGGAAGGAAAGATGAAATGAGAAAGGGAAGGGAAGGAAGGAAGGATAGAAGGAAGGCGAGAAGGAAGGAAGGATGAAATGAGAAGGAAGGGAAGTGAGAAGAAGGAAGGAAAGGAAGGAAGGGAAGGGAAGGAAGAATGGGAAGGGAGGGAGGGAGGGAAGGTGTGGAAGATGAAGGGAGAAGGAAGGGAAAGAAGGAAGGAGAAAGTGAGAAGGGAGGAAGGTGAGAAAGTGAAAAAGGAAGATGAAAAAGTGGGAAGGAAGGAAGGAAGGAAAGGAAGGAAGGAAGGAAGGGGTGGAAGATGAAGGGCGAAGGAAGGGAAGGAAGGAAGGAGAGAGAAGGGAGGAAGATGAGAAAGTGGGAAGGAAGGAAGGAAGGAAGGAAGGAAGGAAGGAAGGAAGGAAGGAAGGAAGGAAGGGAAGGGAAGGAAGAAATTAATCTGTGGCATTTTGCAGAAAGCCCGGAAAATTTTTCTCTTCTATTTTGAGCCATCGGAAAACCTCAGCCAGTCAAAACACACAACCCTTCCCTCATCCTGGACTTCTCAAAGAGATCAGGCCACTTATCCCCATCTCCAGCCCTGAGTTACTGGCTGGGAATGATGGACCCTGGAATCCAAGCCTTAAAGGGACAACGTGTTTTGGAGAGATTTGGAGGAGACAGTGCAGAGGAGGTGAAGCAGGGGTAGCTCCTGACCCAACATTAAGAAATCTGCAGAGAAAGCAGTGAGTTTTTCAGTCCCTTCTGTTTCTCTTAGCAACAGGTCCCTTAGCAACCAACTTGAAGATGGGTGGACTTCAACTCCCAGAATTCCCCAGCCAGCATTGCTGGCTGGGGAATTCTGGGAGTTGAAGTCCACCCATCTTCAAATTTTGAAGCCGATGTGGACCATGGGCAGTGAGCCCCACCACAAGTCATCCTCGACTTACAAACAGTTCATTTAGTGACCACTCAAAGTCACAACAACTCTGAAAACAACAGACGTAGGACCATTTCCCACACTTACGACCGTTGCAGCATCCCCCTGTGGTCACGTGATCAAAATTCAAGGCCCTTGACACCAACTGACTCGTATTTATGACGGTTTCAGCCTCCTGGGATGACGTTGATTCCCCTTTTGCGTCCCCCTGACAAGGAAAGTCAAGAGGGAAGCCTGATTCACTTAACAACCGTGTGACTTACTTAACAACGGCAGTGATTCACTCAACAACGGTGGCCAGAAAGGCCGTAAAGTGAGGCAGAACTCACTCAACAACTATCTCGCTTAGCCACAGATATCGTGAGCACAGTTGTGGTGGGAAGCAGAGGCCTAACTAGTACCTGAGGAGGCATGACGTAGTCCACCACGTCCCAAATCCTTTTGCCCATCTCCGAGGTGTTGGTGAAGGCCACGCCCTTCACCTTGGTGATGACCGAACTCTGGATGGAGGTGTCCACTTCCTGGTACCCTTTCTTGACCATGAAGACCCACCTGGGGGGGGAGGTCAAAGGTTAAGCGATTAAAAAAAGCCCATGGGCCGGTTTGGAGTTCCTTTCCTCAGATTTTGCATTTCAGGAGAGATAATCTTGGCTGGCCTTCTGAAGGCTCCCTTTTCAAGCTTGGAGGCTTCTCCTTTGGATGTGTTTCAGTAGAGACCAGTAAAATGTGGGGAGAAATATATTAAGAAAGAAAGAAGAAGAAAGAAGAAGAAGAAAGAGAGAGAGAGAGAGAGAGGGTGGGCAAGGGAGAGAGAGAAATTAAAAGAGAGAGAGAAAGAAAGAGAGGGAGGGAGGGAGAGAGAGAAGAAAGAAAGAAAGAAAGAAAGAAAGAAAGAAAGGAAGGAAGGAAGGAAGGAAGGAAGGAAGAGGAAGGAAGGAAGGAAAGAAAAAAAAGAAAGAAAGAAAAAGAAAAAGAAAGAAAGAAAAAGAAATGAAGGAAGGAAGGGAGAGAGGAAGACAGAAAGACAGAAAGACAAAGAAAGAAAGAGATGAAGGAAGGGAGGGAGGGAGGAAGAAAGAGAGAAAGACAGAAAGAAAGAAAGAAAGAAAGAAAGAAAGAAAGAGGAAGGAAGGAAGGAAAGAAAGAAAAAAAGAAAAAAAGACAAAGAAAGAAAGATAGATGAGGGAAGGAAGGAAGGGAGAGGGAGGGAGGGAGGAAGAGAGAGAGAGAGAAAGAAAGAAAGAAAGAAAGAAAGAGAAAGAAAGAAATGAAGGAAGGAAGGGAGAGGGAGGGAGGAAGAGAGAGAGAGAGAAAGAAAGAGAAAGAAAGAAAGAAAAAGAAAGAAAGAAATGAAGGAAGGGAGGGAGGGAGGAAGAGAGAAAGACAGAAAGACAGACAGAAAGAAAGAAAGAAAGAAAAGAAGAAAGAAAAGAAAGAAAGAAAGAAAGAAAGAAAGAAAGAAAGAAAGAAAGAAAAAGAAAAACAAAAGAAGGAAGGGGAGGAAGGAAGGGAAGGAAGGAAGAGAAAGAGAGAAAGAGAGAAAAGAAAGAAAGAGAGAAAAGAAAGAGGAGAAGGAAGGTAGGAAGGAAGGAAGGAAGACTAGATGGCCATCTTTCAGGGATATTGAAACGGTATACCCCAGCCCTGGACAGGGGGTCGGACTAGATGATCTCAAGGTCCTTGCAACCCTCACATTCTATGATTCTGTCTCAGAAGATTTTCCAGATCTAAGATCTGTTCCCTGGTGGAACCGATGCCTCTAGAGAGAATGGACTCTTTTCTGGAGCTGTTTAAACCCAGGCTGGATGATCTTTTGGTGACCTTCGACGTAGACCAGGTTAGGAACCAAGAATTACCGGGACTCAAATTCATTGTAGAGTTTACAGGTAGTCCTCGACTTAACAACAGTGACCATTCGAAGTTACAAACGCACTGAAAAAAAGTGACTTATGACCATGTTTCACATTTACGAACTTTGAAGCATCTCCACCAGAGGTGGGTATCAGCAGGTTCTGACCAGTTCTGGCGAACCGGTAGCGGAAATTTTGAGTAGTTTGGAGAACTGGTAGTAAAAATTCTGACTGGCCCCGCCCCCATCTATTCTCTGCCTCCAGAGTCCCAGCTGATTGGGAGGAAATGGGGATTTTGCAGTATCCTTCCCCCGAAGAGGGGTGGGAATGGAGACTTTACAGCATCCTTCCCCTGCCACGCCCACCAAGCCACGCCCACAGAACCGGTAGTATATAAATTTGAAACCCACCACTGATCTCCGTGCTCATATGATTAAAATTCAGAGGCTTGGCAACTGGCTCATATTTATGAATCCCCTCATCATCCTAGTTGCTCTTCTCTGCACTCTGCAACGATTCGCTTAATGACGGTGGCAGGAAAGATCGTAGCATGGGGCGAAAACTCACTTAACGACTGTCTTGCTGAGCAGCGAAAGTTCGGGACTCCGTTGTGGTCGTAAGTCAAGGACCACCTACAATTGTGGCATCAAACTCAGGACCTCCAAACCAATCAAGTCTCACTAAAATTTATTATTTATTCGGTACACACTGGAGGAATTTCACCCCAGAAAATAGTTGAAGGGATTCCAGCAAATAGATACCATATTTTTCGGAGTATAAGACGCACCTACCTTTTTTGGTGGGGAAAAGAAGAAACAAAAATCTGCCTCTGCCTCTGAGCAATTTTGCCTCCTTGCAGCAAACAGCCAACAGCCTGCTTTACTTTCAGTTTCGTTTTCAGCATAGCTTGATTAGCACAAGGGGAAAAAAAAATCTGCCCCAGCAATTTACCTCTTTGCAGCAAGCAGCAGAGGCCCGCGCAAAACAGCTGAGAGCAAATCAGCTGAGAGTCGGGAGGCCGATCTAATCAACTTGTGCTAATTAGGCTGTGCTGAACTGAAAGGAGCTGTTTTTTCTTGCTGTTTGCTTGCAAGGAGGTAAACTTCTGCAAGGCAGAGGCCAAAGGATGGGGGGAAGTGGGTCGGTGGGTCTACATTCAGTGTATAAGGCGCACCTAAATTTTCACCCCCTTTTAGGGGGCAAAAAGGTGCGTCTTATACTCCGAAAAATACGGTATATTTATTTTCATCCATTACAGGGGAGGAGGGGAAAAAATGATAATAGTCATGTAAGTGCATAGGTAATGGATGATGTCAGCATGAATATTCCTCATTAGCAAACTCAAGTTATTTCTCCACCCATCTACTCTTTCTATTCTCAGGAAACAGCTTAGAGGTAGTCCTCGACTTACGACAGTTCATTTAGCGACTGTTCGAAGTTACAACGGCACTGAAAAAAAGTGACTTCTGACCAGTTCTCACACTTACGACTGTCGCAGCCTCCCCCAAGGTCACGGGATCAAAATTCGGCCAGTGGCTCACATTTATGACAGTTGCAGTGTCCCAGGTCACGGGATCCCCTTTTGCGACCTTCTGACGAGCCAAGTCCGTGGGGAAAGCCGGATTCACTTAACAACCCCGTGACTAACTTAACAACGGGAGTGATTTTTCGTAAAACCGCTGTGGCGAAGAGAGGTCGTAAAACGGGGCAAAACCCATTTAATACCTGTCACGGGCTCGATCGTGGCCGTAAGCCGAGGACGACCGGTATTGTCACAACAAAATTCATTTTTTTTTTCAATTTTTAATTCATTTTAAATTTTTTTGTATTTATGTGTTTTATCTCGTGAGTCCTTCGGGAGAAGGGCGGTATAGAAATTTAATAAAATAAAATAAATTAAAATAAATAAATTTAAAAAAAGACACAGATCGGTTGTGGTTTTCATAGCGGAAACCGAGAGCTTTGAGGTGGCCTCAATTAGCGATTAACGTCCCTTCCACGTTTTTCATTTTGCTGAGTCACTCGCTCCTGCCAGCATTTGTCTCTCTCATGTCATGCAGCTCTTTCGATGACTCCCTGATTTATTGAAAGGCCCCAATATTGGAGGCTGCGTTTCCAAGAGAGGTAATGGGGTCTCTGAGCAGATGCAGAGTGTCCCTGCATCTGAATAGCTGCAGATCATCTCTAGGCTTCCTTGCCAACTGAGACGGAACAGAGATTTTCCCATCTGTTTAGCTCCACTCACAAGACCACCCTAATCTCTGCTTGTGAGGGGGAGGTTTCCAGGGTCTCTTAAGGCTTCCAGGGTCTCTTAAGGCTTTTTCAGCCCTTACGCATCCCAAAAGAGGCTGGCTGGGACGAGGAAGCTCCCTAGCACTTTTCTATCAAGAGGAAAAAAATGCAGATGATATTTTAAGAGCCCCTCAGGATTCCCTTAGGTGAGATGGGGAGGAAAGGAGGGAGGGAAGGAGAGAGAAAGAAAGAAAGAAAGAAAGAAAGAAAGAAAGAAAGAAAGAAAGAAAGAAAGAAAAGAAAATGAGAAAGAGGAAGGAGGGAGGGAGAGAGAAAGAACGAAAAAGGAAAAGGAAGGAAGGAAGGAAGAAAGAAAGAAAGAAAGAAAGAAAGAAAGAGAAAGAAAGAAAGAAAGAAAGAAGAGGAGGAGGGAGGGAAGAAGGAATAGGAAGAAGTATGGAGAGAAAAAGGAAGGGAAGGACACAGGGTGGAAGGAAGGAAGGAAGGAAGAAAGAAAGAAAGAAGAGGAGGAGGGAGGGAAGAAGGAATAGGAAGGAGTATGGAGAGAAAAAGGAAGGGAAGGTCACAGGTTGGAAGGAAGGAAGGAAGGAAGGAAAGAAAGGAGGAAGGAAGAAAGGAAAGAAAGGAAGAAAGGGGATGGGGAAAGGAAGGAAGGACAGGAAGGAAGGAAGGAGTGGGGGAGAGAAAGAGGAAGGAAGGGAAGGACGGAGGGTGGAAGGAAGGAAAGGAGGAGAGGGAGTGAGGAAGGAAGAAAGGAAAGAAGAAGGAGTAGGGAGAAAAAGGGTGGGTGGGAAGGAGGGTGGAAAGTAGGAAAGAGAAGGAAGGGGAGGGGGAAGGAAGGAGGGAAGGATGGAGGGTGGAAGGAAGGAAAGAAGGAGAAGGAGGGAAGGAGGGAGGAAGGAAGGAAGGGGAAGGAGAGGAGAGAGAGAGGAAGGAAGGGAAGGACAGAAGATGGAAGGAAGGAAAGAAGGAGAGGAGGAAGGAAGGAAGGAAGGAGTGGGGTGAGAGAAAGAGGAAGGAAGGGAAGGACGGAAGGTGGAAGGAAGGAAAGGAGAGGGAGTGAGGAAGGAAGAAAGGAAAGAAGAAGGAGTAGGGAGAAAGAGGGTGGGTGGGAAGGAGGGTGGAAGGTAGGAAAGGGAGAAGGAAGGGGAGGCGGAAGGAAGGAGAGGGAGGGAAGGACGGAGAGTGGAAGGAAGGAAAGAAGGAGGAGGAGGAGGGAGGAAGGAAGGGGAAGGAGAAGGGAGGAGAGAGGAAGGAAGGGAAGGACGGAAGATGGAAGGAAGGAAAGAAGGAGAGGAAGGAAGGAAGGAAGGGGAAGGAGTGGGGAGAGAGAGAGTAAGGAAGGGAAGGAGGAGAGGGAGTGAGGAAGGAAGAAAGGAAAGAAGAAGGAGTAGGGAGTGAAAGAGGGAGGGTGGGAAGGAGGGTGGAAGGTAGGAAAGAAAGAAGGAAGGGGAGGGGGAAGGAGAAGGAGGGAGAGAAGGGTGAAGGAAGGAAGGAAGGAAGGAGGAGTAGGGAGAGAAAGAGAGAGGGAGGATGGGAAGGAAGAAAGGACGGAAGGACAATCCACAGAGGAATATTAAGAGAGGAGAAAGAGAGAGAAGGACCAAAAGAAAGAAAGGAAGACGCTCCACCGAATTCGCACAGCCACAAAATGCAGATAAGCTGAGGTTCTCCTTCTCCCAAGCCAACAGGAAAAACCTGCCTCCCAACCTCTGGAGCCAGGAGCTCCTCCGAATGGCACCTGAATGCAGCTTCCAGCTTCCCAAACATCTGTTTTGCACCCAGACCCAATCCAGCCAGCCAGGGAAGGATGGAGACCTGGAGAAAAACCCTCCCCGGTTCAGACTCCCGTCAAGAAAGAAAGACCCACGTCCCTCATTTTCCCCACCTCCCCTTCTCACCTTGGCACCTCTCAGGTTGCACCCGGTGCTGCAAATTCCGCTCTCCCCCCCCCCATCCCTACCTGCAGAGGAAGCCGAGTTATTCTGCCAAGATAAAAGACCAAGATATCCTCACCCCACGATGTAAATCAGGATGGAAAGCTGGACCACCCGGTAGAGAATCCCCACTTTCTTGTTCTTGGCGATGACATACTTCTCGGTTTTGTAATCAAAAAGCGAGCAGCACAATTCTTTCCAGGCGATCTGGTCCATTTTGGAAGAGGCCGGAACATCAGAGGCGCATCGGATGGATGGATGGATGGATGGATGGATGGATGGATGGATGGGTGGGCGAAGAGATGCGGCGGTGAAGAAGGTTGAGAGGAAACCACCCGCCCTGAGAGAGAGAGCACGGCAGAAAATGCCAGCCTCGTCTAAAATATTGTGCTCTGCTGCAGATCCCCCCGTGGGGTTAAAATGCTGGCTTTTCAAATGCAAATTCAGAATAGAGCTGGAAGGGACCTCTGGAGGTCTTCTAGTCCAACCCCCTGCTGAGGCAGGAATAAAGTGAATAATGTGAATAATATAATAATGTGAATGGTATAAGGTCAGCTATATGAACACTGGAGGACCCTCTTTATTCACATTATTCTAAGAAAGAAAAGTGCTTGTTTAGAAATTGCACTAAGTCAGCGAAATTCCCTTCTTGGCAACATATATCTTTTGAGGGGCCTATCTGTCAAAGATGCAAGGACCATGTATAATATATATCTTTTGAGGGGCCTATCTGTCAAGGATGCAGAGACATCCATCTGAAACAAAAAGTTACTTATTAATCCAAGGCCAGCCATGAATCTACGCATCAGCGGATACAGAACTAAGGAGGATGTTTAGGTAAAATTATCTCATGTACTATAAATTAAGGCAGGAATTTGGTAATTAAAAAAGTGTCAATTATCATGTAACGGATGTATGTTAACCATATATGGAAAACTGCTGTGCCAGCAGAATCCTTTGTCTTGGATATGTATAAAAGCAGTTATATCAGAACTCTTCCTTTGTTCAGAATTGCAGATACGAATCTGGTTCTGAAACTGCGCAATAAAACTGTCTCTGGCTGACCCAGGAATGTTGTTTGGTCCCATCATTCCACAACAGGAAGGCCTATACCATTTCAGACAAAGGGTTGTCCAATCCCTTCTTAAAAACCTCCAGTGTTGGAGCACCCACAGCTTCTGGTAGCAAGCAGTTCCACTGGTTAATTGTCCTCACTGTTAGGAAGTTTCTCCTTAATTCCAGGTTGCTTCTCTCCGTGATTCGTTTCCATCCGTTGCTTCTTGTCCTGCCTTTTGGAGAATAGCTTGAAACACCCCCCCTCTTCTTTGGGGCAGCCCCTCAAATACTGGAAGGCCGCTATCATGTTACCCAGAGATGGGTATCAGCAGGTTCTGACCAGCTCTGGAGAACCGGTAGTGGAAATTTTGAGTAGTTTGGAGAACCTGTAGTAAAAATTATGACTGGCCCCACCCCCATCTATTCTCTGCCTCCCGAGTCCCAGCTGATTGGGAGGAAATGGGGATTTTGCAGCATCCTTCCCCCGGAGTGGGGAGGAAATGGGGATTTTGCAGCATCCTTCCCCCGGAGTGGGGAGGAAATGGGGATTTTGCAGCATCCTTCCCCCTGGAGTGGGGTGAGAATGGAGATTTTACAGTATCCTTCCCCTGCTACGCCCACTGAGCCACACCCACCGAGCCACGCCCACAGAACCCGTAGTAAAAAAAATTTGAAGCCCACCACTAATGTTACCCACAAGAAGAACTTATGTCCTCAACCTTTCCATTAACCGGCCTTGGCTGCATCCTTTTCAAACAGCCACGTTAGAGCTGTGCAAGGCACTGGAGATTGTAGATGGAAGATAGAGTATCAGCATTGGAAGGGACTTTGGAGGTCTTCTAGTCCAACCCTCTGCTCAAGCAAGGAGACGTATATATACCATTTCAGACAAGTGGCCATCCAGCCTCTTCTTAAAGATCTCCAGTGTTGCAGCACCCACAAGTTCTGGTGGCAAGCTGTTCCACTGGTTAATTGTCCTCACTGTCAGAAAGTTGCTCCCCAATTCCAGGTTGCTTCTCTCCTTGATTGGTTTCCATCCGTTGCTTCTTCTCCTGCCTTCAGATGCTTTGAAGAATAGGTTGACTCCCTCTTCTTTGGGGGAGCCCCTCAAATGCTGGAACCCTGCTTTCATGTCACCCCTAGTTCTTCTTTTCATTAAATTAGACATACCCAGTTCCTGCAACTAATGTGAATGATGAGGAATAGTACAGGGTCAGCTATATGAACACTGAAGGACCCTCTTTATTTACATTACTATAAGAAAGAAATGTGCTTGTTTAGAGATTACACTAAGTCAGCTAAATTCCATTCTTGGTAATATATATCTTCTGAGGGGCCTAGCTGTCAAGGATGCAAGGACATCCATATGAAACAAAAGTTACTTATTATCCAAAACAGCCATGAATCTACGCCTCAGCAATCACAGAACTGAGGAAGGTTGTTTAGCTAAGATAATCTTATGAACTAGAAAATAATGAAGGAATTTAGTAATTTAGAAAGAATCAATTATCATGTAACAAATGTACGTTAACCATATATGGAAAACTGCTGTGCTCGCAAAATCCTTTGTCTTGGAGATGTATAAAAGCAGTTGTATCAGAGCTCTTCTTGCTTCAGAATTGCAGATACAAATCTGATTCTGAAACTGCGCAATAAACTGTCTCTGGCTGACCCAGGAATGTTGTTTGGTCCCATCATTCCATAACACAACCATTCTTCATATGTTTTATCCTCCAGTCCCCTAATCCTCTTTCTTGCTCTTCTCTGCATTCTTTCTAGAGTCTCCACATCTTTTTTCCATCGTGGCGACCAAAACTGGATCCATTATTCCAAGTGTGGCCTTACCAAGGCCTTATAAAGTGGAATCAACACTTCACATGATCTTGATTCTCTCCGTCTGTTTACGCAGCCTAGAACTGTGTTGGCTTTTTTGGCTGGAACTGCACGCTGCAGGCTCATCTCCAAGTGATTGTCTGCTAGGAGTCCTATACAGAATAGCAGAGTTAGAAGGGACCTTTGAGGTCTTCTAGTCCAGCCCCCTCCTCAGGCAGGAAGCCTTATACCATTGCAGGCAAATGGCCGTCCAGTCTTTTCTTAAAAGCCTCCAGTGATGGATCACTCACCATTTCTGGAGGCAAGCAGTTCTACTAATTAATTGTCCTCAACTGTTAGGAAGTTTCTCCTTAATTCCAGGTTGCTTCTCTCCTTGACTGGTTTCCATCCGTTGCTAGGCTTGCCAGGTGTCCACTATTTGAGCGGACAGTCCGCTTTTTTCACATTATCTTCACTATTTTTTTTCACAAAATAGTGGACATTTCTTTTATTCAAAAGCTTTATGATGAAATGGTACGTAATCTAAAGCTGTACAGTCGAAGAGAATAAGGATAGGAGAATCGCGTTTTGTCTTTTTTTTTCATAAGTTAGAATGAGACAAAGATTGAATATCCACTGAACTCGATTCTCCGAAAAATTTAATGATGAGATTAAAATAAAAATATATTATAAAATTATGTACAGTTCACATTTTTAAAATGTATTGTAGCTTGTGTCGACTGACCTAAAATAGCGTCGAGTGATGAGAGTGACAGCGGCGAGATTTTGAATTCGAAGTGATTATTTTAATATGTGTTAAAATGTTTGTAAGAAAATATATAATTTAATTGTAAATTTTTTTTAAATTTTTTTTAATTTTTTTTTTTTAATTTTCTTACTACTTAACCCTTGTTTACTACTTAACGCTTGTTCGCTATTTTTGGGAAGCAGACCTGGCAGGAGGTTGTAATAAATAGTGCTAAAACTGTCATGTCTATCAAATTATTCTCCAAAGCAGCGGTCACCAACTGGTGGTCCGTGGACCATTGGTAGTCCATGAGAAAATTTTGGTGGTCCGCAGAAAAATTATTTGCATTTTTTATATTGCACTACATCAGGGGTCCTGAGGCTGGATACGTGCAATGAACGTTTATGTTGTTGCGGAGAGTCTCCCCCTTCGGGGTCTTTTTGTGTGGGTCGGAGGGGGGAGAATAAATTCCGACTTGGGGTCTGCTTCAGCCTCCTGGTGGGGGGCCTTGGGCAAAGACTGGAGGGAAGTGCTGCTGGTGGCGAAGAGCCAGAGTGCCTCGTTCCAGTGGGACTGCATTATGGCCTGGAACTGGCTGACCATCTCAGCCCGCTGAGCCTCCAGGTGCCGTTACCTGGCTTTGCACTCCCACAGGTCTTCCCTCTGCTTGGAAAGCCTATGCTCCTAGTCCTCAGTGAGGTGCTTCTGCTGAGCCTCTGTCTTGGTCAGATCCAATTTGAACTGAGTTCTTTTGCCAACTCTTTCTCGTGATGGCTGCTTAGCTCCAGCAACTGCTTCCTGTTGGGGCTCTAAGGAGCTCAGGCGGGCAGGCGAAGAGTAGCAAGTAGAGACTGGCAAGGCGCCCCTCGACGTGAGTGACATTGAATTGGCCACACCCACCCAGTCACATGACCACCTTGCCACACCCAACCAGCCGGTCATTAGGCAGATCATATTGTTGTGGAAAAATTGAGACTGAACAACATTCCTGGGTCAGCCAGAGTCAGTTTATTGCGCAGTTTCAGAACCAGATTCGTATCTGCAATTCTGAACAAAGAAAGAGCTCTGATACAACTGTTTTTATACATATCCAAGACAAAGGATTCGGTGAGCTCATGCATTTTCCATATATGGTTAACATGAGCTCATGCATTTTCCATATATGGTTAACATACACTTGTTATATGATAATTGACACACTTCCTAATTACTAAACCATTAGTTTCTGGCTTATAAAATTATCATTAGCTAGACAACCTTCCTTAGTTCTGTAATTACTAATACGGGAGATTTATTGCCGTCCTTAGGTAATAAGTAACTCTTTGTAACATACATGTCCTTGTGTCTTTGACAGTGAGGCCCCTCAGATGTTTTCCATATGGCTGTCCTTCCGTGACAGCTAGGCCTCATCAGAAGATATATTACCAATAATGGGACTTAGCTGATTTTTAATATAATCTCCAAGCACTTTTCTCCCTTATAATAATGTGAATAGAGAGGGTCCTTTAGGGTTCATGTAACTGACTCTGTATGATTCCTACTTTATTCACTTTATTCCCATTCACCTTATTCACATCATTATTTTATTCACTTTAATATTAGTAGTCCACGGGATTTAAAATTATGAATTTAGTGGTCCCTGAGGTCCGAAAGTTTGGTGACTCCTCCTCCAAAGCACCAGAGGGCGGGACCAGAAAAGATGGATGGAAACTAATCAAAAAGAGAGAAGCAACCTGGAATTAGGGAGAAACTTCCTAACGGCGAGGACAATTAAACCGGTTGTTGGAAATGAATTCAACCCAACAAGCATGGATTTTTTTGTAAAACGGAGACTTTATTAAAAGAAAACAATTGAATCAATTTTGCAAAATAGGGTGGGTATATCCCAGCAGACCTCAACAAAGGAATTTGAGCCAGGAAGACAGACCTAAAATTTCGAAAGTATTACATTTTATAGTTCCCTATCCCATTTCCCTCCTCCTTTGGAGTTATTGGACAGGCCCTCCGGGGTTTCAGCTAATCCAAGATGCCTCAAAGGAATACATTATCTCTCTCTTTGTTTTCTCAGATTACTTCCTCTTCAGCAACACCCCGTACCTCTCCGTACCTGTCCATTACACTTTACTCATAGCATCTCTTGCATATAATCTAACTACATTGTAAAACTCCATCATATACCCTAACCTAAATCTACATCCCCCTGCAACAGACAGATTCCTTCCTTTTGTCTTCCTAATTGGCCACTAATTGGCCCCCTATTAACCGCACAAAAGGTGCGTGAATTGTTCTTGTAGTTACTGTACCAATTCCTGGGGAAACGGGGTGACATTTAAGAAAGAAAAAGGATTTATGAAGGATTTAGATCTAAATGCAAGAAGGATACAATTGATTTCATACCTATGTTTACACAGTTACGTGTTTTTTGTTTTTTGTTTTAAATCTGATTTATATGCCGCCCTTCTCCAGAGACTCAGGGCGGCTTACAATGCGTTAAGCAATAGCCTTCATACTTTTGTATATTTTTACAAAGTCAGCTTATTGCCCCCACAATCTGGGTCCTCAATTTCATTTCATTTCATTTCATTTTATTAAATTTGTATACCGCCCTACTCCCGAAGGACTCAGGGCGGTGAACAGCCATAATAAAACATATAAATACAAAATTTAAAAAAGAGATAAAACAGATTAAATAAATTTGGCTGACCATTTTAAAACCCCAATAATTTAAAACCAAATTTAAAATTTTCCATTTAAAAGAGGACCTAATTTACCTACCTTAGAAAGGATGGAAGGCTGAGTCAACCTTGAGCCTGGCGAGATTTGAACTTACTAATTGCAGACAGCTGGAGCTAAATTACAATGCATTAGTCTGCTGAGCTATCCAGGCTCCTAATTTATAAGTATTATAAATGCTTAACAAATAAATGCTTAAATGGAAAATGCTTTTGTAGCAGCATAACATATTGTACAATAGAATAAGAAGTTTCTATTCATTTATTACTATTCCCTTAGGTTACTATTTTATTTTTGAATTCCCTTATATCCTACTCAGTGGAACAGTTTGCTACCAGAAGTTGTGGGTGCTTCATCACTGGATATTTTTGGAAGAGTCTAGCTTTTTTTGGGGGGGGGGATTTGACCAGTCTTTCAGTCTGTTTTAGTCTTTTTTAGTCTTTATTTGATTTATATACCGCCCTACTCCCGAAGGACTCAGGGCGGTGAACAGCCAAACAATAAAATACATAAATACAAAATTTAAAAAAACAGAATAAAACCGAATTAAACAAATTTGGCCCAGACAGATTTAAAACACCCCAATCATTTAAAAAACAGATTAAAATTTACGTATTAAAAGAGAAAAAGGCGGGAAAAGATTAGGCCAGGCCCGCCTGGTGGAATAAAAAGGTCTTGAGAGCGCGGCGGAAGGTACGCAGGTCCGGGATCCTCCGTATCTCCGGGGGGAGCTCATTCCAGATAGTAGGTGCCCCCACAGAGAAGGCTCTCCCCTTAGGGGCCGCCAGTCGACATTGTTTGGCCGACGACACCCGGAGGAGCCCCTCTCTATGAGAGCTTTACATTTTGCAATTTAGGTATAGGTCAGGAATCAGCAACTTGTGGCTCTGGAGCCACATGTGGCTCTTTCACCCCTCTCCTGCGGCTCCGTCACGCAAAATATGTGTCACAACTGCCAATGCGCCGGTATGTGATTTATTGAGCTTTTCAACCCCCGGTAGGCCAACCATGGATAAATCCAAGAAAAGAAAAGCTTCAGAAGAAAACAGAATCTTTAATTCAACTACATATGCTAGTTCTGTGGCCGCTCAGGAAATAGTCAGGCACGGGAAGGGTTTTGTGGCTCCCGGTGTTTTCTTTTCTGTGGGAAACGGGTCCAAATGGCTCTTGGAGCGTTTAAGGTTGCAGACCTCTGCTCTCTAGACAGTCACTTATCTGAAATGGTATAGGTTCTCCTGCTTCAGCAGGGGGCTGGACTAGAAGACCTCCAAGGACCCTTCCAGCTCACTCACTCACTCATTCAATTCATTCCTTCATTCAACCTTTAGCTGGATGAAATTGTGCCCCATAGTACAAAACGTTTCCAACCAAGTGAGATAAGGGTTTAAGATAAGATTGACTGATTGATTGATTGAATTTCTATACCGCCCTACTCCCGAAGGACTCAGGGCGGTGAACAGCCATGGAATAAAACACATACATATACAAAATTTAAAATCGAATAAAATGAATTAAATAAATTTGGCTGAATTAATACCCATAATTTAAAATACCCATATTTTAAAACACATTAAAATTTAAAATTTGCACTTAAAAGGGAGAAGATTTAGGCGAGGCTTGATGAAATAAAAGAGTCTTCAGCTCGCGGCGGAAGGTGTGCAGATCCGGAATAATTCTATGGAATGATGGGACCAAACAACATTCCTGGGTCAGCCAGAGACAGTTTATTGCGCAGTTTCAGAATCAGATTTGTATCTGCAATTCTGAACCAAGAAGAGCTCTGATACAATTGCTTTTATACATCTCCAAGACAAAGGATTTTGCGAGCACAGCAGTTTTCCATATATGGTTAATGTACATTTGTTACATTATAATTGACACTTTCTAATTACTAAATTCCTTCATTATTTTCTAGTTCATAAGATTATCTTAGCTAAACAACCTTCCTCAGTTCTGTGATTGCTGAGGCGTAGATTCATGGCTGTTTTGGATAATAAGTAACTTTTGTTTCATATGGATGTCCTTGCATCCTTGACAGCTAGGCCCCTCAGAAGATATATATTACCAAGAATGGAATTTAGCTGACTTAGTGTAATCTCTAAACAAGCACATTTCTTTCTTATAATAATGTGAATAAAGAGGGTCCTTCAGTGTTCATATAGCTGACCCTGTACTATTCCTACACCATTCACATTAGCGAAGTTGTGTCTGACCCATCGCGACCCCATGGACAATGTTCCTCCAGGCCTTCCTGTCCTCTACCATCGTCTGGAGTCCATTGAAGCTCACGCCAACTGCTTCGGTGATTCCATCCAGCCACCTCGTTCTCTGTTCTCCCATTCTTCTTTTTTGCCCTCCATCTTTCCCAGCATGTGTGCTTTCCTGGCACACATTAAAAATGAAATTGCTCTCAAAGAAAAGTACATATCTACACATAGCCATACATAACACTGAAAGCGAGTTGGGCAATTCCTATTATGTCTAATGGCTATCCTCCTGTATTGGATCTTGGGTGATGGGGCTGCCTCAGTCTTATCACTCTGCCTTTCTTTACTGTCATTTCATTTTCATTTCATTTCATTTATTTAAATTTATATACCGCCCTTCTCCTGAAGGACTCAGGGCGGTGTACAGCCAAAAATAAAAACATAGAACTATAAAATTTAAAACAATTTAAAAGTAAATTTTAAAAAAATTGGCCCATATTTAATTAAAAACCCCTTTTAAAACCTGTCAAACTTTGCTCCAAGCAGCTTCAAAATATCCTGCCTTGAATGGATTTCTGCCTGCAGGATTTGCTTTGCTTATGAATGGAGCCATCTAGATCCTCGCTTTCCTCTTTCAATAAGCTCTTTATCTCCTTAAGTGCTGGTATCATGCTTCTAAAAACATGTTCCTCTTTTAGGGAAATATAATATTTTGCCTTTCTTTTTTAAATACTTCCCAAAATATTTCATTCTTCTAGGAAGTGGGGAGGGGCTTCTCATATCAGCACAGTAAATTTCTGTTTTTCAACTTTGGGAAAATTAAGCTGTCTGGGGAATTCTGGGAGTTGACGTCCACCTTTTTTAAAGTTGCCAGAGAATAAATGTCCAACTTTCTGCAAGCATAAAACCCTTTGAGTTCCCATGTTCTGTGTGCCAGTTGTGTCCGCTGTTCTTCCTCATCCCCTTGGACCACCACGTTTTCCCTCTTTCTTTCTTTCTTTTTTCAATACACTTTATTAAGCTTTTATTACATTAAAAACATAAAAAAATTATTTCACTCAACAACAGCTATTTGTGGTGTTTTTCTTGTGACGATAATTCGTGCATTATTTACAAAAATTAAATTGTGCGTATTTACATTCTTATTTTATCTATTACTTATACTTAATAACTATTTATCTTTAATCTATCTCCGTTCTATCCAGTGATACCACTGTTCCCACACATTGTAAAATATCGATGCCTCTTTATCTTTTAGACTCAGCGTTAATTTGTCCATTTCTGCGCAATTTGTTAAGGACACCACCAAGAGTCAGGGTTCATAAAGCAGTGTACCATCAGAAGGTTTTACGCACGGAAACTGTTTTGAGAGTAATTGTGAATAATATGCACATAAACTGGTTGTACAGTACTTTACTTTAAAGGTAAAGCGAATTCATAGTCTTTTAACAATCCAAGTCTTAGCCATATAAAGTGCAATACAAGATCAATCCAGGGATATAAAATCTTCTTACCAGTTTGTAGAAAAATACAAGGAACATTCAGGAACAATATGAAAACAGTTCAATAAATATCAGGAAACAGTAATGAATAAATCATGATCAAACAATGACCATTTAGAGCAGTGTTTCTCAACCTTGGTAGCTTGAAGATGGGTGGACTTCAACTCCCAGAATCCCCCAGACAGCACTGCTGGCTTCCAAGGTTGAGAAACACTGATTTAGAGAGATCAAAAATAGTGACAGCATAGTAGCAGGTAAAAATATGGTGTAGTGTTCACACTAACCACAATTAAGCTCTCCTTAAATACATTGGCTACAGAGCTCATCCAATCAGGATGCAGAATGACCCATCAATGATGTTAAAGCAACATAATACAGTTACACAATACAAACATACAATGTTGGATTGCCAACTAGTTAGGCAATGACCATTTCCTAACAGAATTCATGACCTTTTGTATGACTAGTTTCTCTGCGGGTGTCCAAGGCTGTTTCCAACATTGAGCGTAGGCTATCCTGGCAACGGTTAATATGTGTAGTACTAGATATTTTGTGCCCTTCACATTTTTTTTTTTTTTTTTGAAGATCCCCAATAGGAAGAGTTCCGGTTCTAAGTCTAATTGTTCGTTAGTAATTTCCTGTAGCCAATCTTTAATTTTTAGCCAATATTTTCGAGCCTCAGGACAGGGCCACCACATATGGTAGTATGTTCCCTCTTTCTTTTTAACATTTCCAACATATGGGGCTCATTTTTAGGATACATTTTCGCTAATCTCGGAGGGTGTAAATGCCACCTGCAGAACATTTTATATGCATTTTCTTTTATATGCTGCTGATTTTGTTAGTTTATGGTTTCTGTTCCATATGTTCTCCCAATCTGATAGTACGTTTTTCCCCCTTTGGTGCTTCCTCCTTTCCTCTATGAGCAAGTAACAATAAACAAAATTGGAAGGGACCTAGGAAGGTCATCTAGTCTAACCCCCTTGCTGCTCACGCAAGAGATCTGTACCAGGGATTCGAACCACCGAACTACCGACCTTTCTTGATCGGCAAGCTCAGTATCTTAGCCACTGAGCCGCCTAGTCAGGCAGCTCTGTTTCTATGTGACTTGTGCCACTTGTTTCCAGCTGTTCTTCCTATTGCAAGAGGCAATAAATAAATAAATAATGAATGAATGAATGAATGAATGAATGAATGAATGAATGAATAAATAAATAAATAAATAAAAACCACCGACAGAGCAAACATAAAAATAAAAATTTTGCAGCAGGTTTGAACGCTGCCGGCCTTGAAGCAAAAAATAAATAAAACCCCAAAACCCCTCAAATGGAGGACCTCACAACCCCCCCCCACACACACACACACTGTCAAACCCAAACCGGTCGTCATGCGTGGAGAGAAATCCCTTTCCTCTATGAGCTGCTCAGTTTTCCCCCCCCCATAGCCGCAGCTCTCGCGAGAGGCCAGAGCGGCCGTTTTTCACAAGCGCGTGGCCTCGAGGTCTCGCGGGAGCTCGAGGGCCGCGCGCCGCGCCGCGCCCGGCTGTACTCTCGCGAGAGCCGTCTCAGCCTCTCGCGAGAGTTTGGATTTGAAATGGCGGCGGGCGCGGCCTTCGGAGGCCCCGCTCGGCCTCTCTGAGGGCCGGGGGAGGCCTTTAACCGGCGGGGGTGGTGAGGGGCTGAGGGGGAAATCGGGTCCTCCTTCGCTGCCCGGCCCCTTTTCGGTGTCTCCGCGCAAGGCTGGGAGGCTCCGCTCGCATGGAGCAACTGCGGCCGCGGCTGCTGAGGACCTACTCGGGGCTGAGGGGGCGAGCGAACCGCGGAGGACGAGCGGGAGGCAAGGCCGGGCTGAGGCTCCTGCCGCGGGCGACGCCGTGGATCTCGCCCCCCGCCGACCCCAAGCGCCTCTTCAGCAGCAGCTCCTCCGTGGAGGCCTCCTGCTCCTCGGCCGCCTCCCTCGACGACGACGGCCACGACGACCCGGATTTCCGCCCGCCAGACAAGGCCCGCCCGCCGCCCGCCAAAAAAGGGGGCAAGAAGAGGAAGAACCGGGGGGCCCCCAAGGAAAACAAGCCTCCCCCCAAAGGGAAATTGAGCAGCAGCAGCAGACGACCCTTCGTGCCCCCCACCCCCCTCCGCAGGAACGTCACCTGCCGACGGCCCCAGAAGGGCCCCCCGCTTGGCCCCAAGGGCCCCACTCGCCTGCGGGGGGCTCCTTTGCTGTGCAGCACTCCTGAGTGGCCCCTCCTGACCCCATTGGGGGCCCAAAGGAGGTGGGCCCCCCAGGAGGAAGACGAGGAGAAAGACCCCCACAGCCCCGTCTACCACCCTCCAGGTTGCCGACGCCGACACCCGTGGAAAGTGTTCCGAGAAGGCAGTGGGGAGTCCCACCATGGGGCCCTCCTGGAGCTGAGCGTGCTGAAGATGGACACAGAAGGGCAGGAAATGGGGGACTCTCTGCAGCTCTTCAGCCCCGAGGAGGCCAGACCATATCCACAAAAGTCGCCAGGAGACGGTTCGCTGATGGACCCTGCACCTCCGGAGGGCTTTAGAGAGACAACTGGCTCTCCCATCCAAAGCACTTTGCAGCGTTGCGAGACCTGGAGTGGGACGGAAGCCTCCCCGGTTATGCGAGAGCAGAGCCCGGACCGAGGGTCCGATCGAGATCGTGCTTCGGTGACGGAAGCGAGCCCTGCTGCCCGAAGTCCTGTTTGCGGCGTATTCCAACTTCAAGCCAGAATGCAGGATGGCAAAATTGCGCTCTGTCCTCGAAAAGAGTCCATTTTTCTCGCTCAGGAGCGAGAGCTGAGTTTCGCTCAGGACATTAATGCTCCCGAGGAGATGGCTGGCGAGGTCAGTAGACTTTCGGAAGGAGCGAGCGACCACGATATCATTCCCGACAGCCCCCAGTTCCAGCCGGTTGTGGTTCTGAATGATCAGGTGGTTTTGAACTGGTTGGCGGATCAGTCTGCCGGAAAGCAAAAGGCTTTCCGTTCCTTGAAGAGGAAAAACCTCTTCCTGGCCAAGTCTCCCCATGTCCTGCCTAAAGCCTCTGATTCCAGGAACAACCACCGAGTGGCCCCCAGTTGTAATCCTGGAGGGACTGGCCGGAAAGCTTGCATTAGCGGCTTCAGTTCTAAACGTTGGGGTCGCCAGAAAGTCGATCGAGCGGCACACAGACAAAACACAGCCTGGAAACAGACTGATTCTCTCGTCCTGCAGGAGCGGCTGAAGTGGAATGAGATCAAAGACCAACTTTCTGTCTCTTTCCTACCTTTGGACTCCTCCCTCAAGAATTCCAGCTTGTGGCGTAGAATCCGTGCTTCTTTTTCCCTCCATAAGAAGAAAAAAATCCTCTCCGAAGCTGAAAGCCTGAACGGTAGCGCCATCAGCTATTATTCGGCCCAGTCTCCTCTTCACAAAATTTGCAATACCCCTTTCACCCAAAAGCTGGGCTATTCCATTTGCCCATCTTCCTCCATGGTGCTGCTGTCATCCATGACCTCTCTCTCCACCTTGGAGACGACCTTGACGGACGCTGAAAAAGTCTACAGGGAATGCCAGCAGGAGGGGCCGGTCTCCTTTGAGGAGTGGATTTCTCAAGAGAAGATGCCGAAGTGTGAAAAAATCGGGGAAGGGGTGTTTGGGGAGGTTTTCAAAACCGAGACTGAAAGGGGAACCGTGGCTTTAAAAATAATCCCAATCGAAGGGACCGAGCGAGTCAACGGCGAACCGCAGAAGACGTTTACCGAAATCTTGCCGGAAATAATCATTTCCAAAGAATTGAGTCTCCTCGCCGATGAGGTGGCTAACCGAACCTCTGGTTTTATCCGGTTGTATTCCGTTCATTGTGTCCAAGGCGCTTATCCAGAGCATCTCTTGAACGCGTGGGACGAATACCACCGGCTGAGGCAGTCCGAAAACAACCGGCCGGATTTCTTCAGCGACCAGCAACTCTTCATGGTCCTGGAGTTTGAATTTGGAGGCACGGATCTGGAGAACATGAGAAACCAGCAGCTGAGCTCGGTGGCTTCGGCGAAGAGCATCCTGCACCAAGTCACGGCTTCGCTGGCCGTCGCCGAGGAAGCCCTCCGCTTTGAACACAGGGATTTACATTGGGGCAATGTGCTGGTGAGGAAAACCAGCTTAAAAGAAGTAGCTGTTACCCTGAACGGCGAAGTGCACGTCCTTCCCACTCAAGGCATTCTAGTGAACATTATTGATTACACTTTTTCCAGGCTGGAGAGGGATGGTTTAACAGTGTTTTGTGACCTTTCCACCGACGAAGAAGTGTTCCAAGGGGGAGGGGATTACCAGTTCGATATTTATAGACAGATGAGAGAAGAGAATGCAAACAGCTGGGCCGATTATTTCCCCCACAGCAACATTCTGTGGCTTCACTATTTAGCAGACAAACTTTTAAAAGAGGTGTCATACAAAAACAAGGCCACCTCTTCCTCCCTAAAGCAAGTACAGAAACAACTTAGGATGTTCTCCGCGAAGGTTCTCAATTTCAAATCCGCCACTGAGCTGCTTAACCTAGGGACTTTCTTCCAGTGAATAAACCTGAGCTCGGAGGACCGAGGGAGTTTTTAGGCCTTCTCAAATGCTTTAGGGAAAAAAAAATTCACACACAGTACCCGGATTTTTAAAACCACATTATTGTCAGAGTTGCTCGGCTGTGTTGCTTTGCATTACATTTGATTAGAGGGAACCCCAACCCTCCCCCACCTCCCAAAACCATCCTTTTTTTACTCCAAAACTTTTAAGTTTAAATTTGCCCCTATGGCAAACCCCCTTAATATTTTCCTAATTATTGTGGCTTGTTTTAAAATAAAGCACAATCTTTTTGTAACGAAACCTCAGAAAATTATGCCAGCTTTACTTTTGCAGTATTAAATCTGATGAGCGCTTTTGATATTAATAAACATTTCTATGTTGCCCAACCTGCATCCTTTTTTAATTGACTGCAAAATACGTTGATTGAACTGGGTGCAGCACCCAGTTTGATCTCAGAAAACAACTGCCAAGCTTGGTTGGACCTGGTTAGTAGTTAAGTGGGAGACCAGCCTGTCTTAAGTAAGGAGCTGTACTCCCAGAGTTATGGAGCTAGTCCTTGACTTATAACCGTTAGTTTAGTCATTGTTTGAAGTTACAGTGGCACTGAAAAAAGTGACAGAACCATTTTTTTGCATAACCATTGCAGCATGGCCATATGATCAAAATTCAGAGGCTTGGCAACTGCCTCGTATTTATGACTGTTGCTATGTCCCGGGGTTACGTGATCCCCTTTTGCGACCTTCTGACAAGCAAAATCAATGGGGAAGCCAGATTCATTTAACAACCGTGTTATTAACTTGACAGAGGCAGCGATTCCCTTAGCAAAACGGGGCAAGATCAGCGGTCTCAGGAACAGAAATTTGGGGCTCTGTTGTGGTTGTAAGTCGAGGATTATTTTGTAAACTAGACTGGGAAGTTGGAGGGGGGGGGAATTATTTTTGAAAAAACATTGGCGAGCTAGTTCTGTATGAAAACTACTTGGATGCATTGATAAAAGTCACCAAGAGCTACAAAAAATAATTTTTATATCGTCATGGGATTATGGTTGAAACTAAAATTTTAATAATATGGTAAACGTGTGCTGCCCCACTTTCCATGACTATCTTATCTACATGGGCTACAAGTAGCCCTTGACATACGACCACAATTGAATTTCTTAGTTCTAGGTTGCTTCTCTCCTTGATACTTGGCCCATCCCGGATTTTTGCTTCGTCCCTAAGGAACATTACTCTTGTTTTCCCCTGTGTAACAAAGTGTGTGGTAATTAACCCTTAAGTGCAAAGCATGAGGGTAAACAAAGCTTTTAGCCTTGCTAAATGCGTCTTGAATTCTCACTGGGGCCAATTTACTTAGCGAGAAGAAAGGAAACAAATATAATTGGGAAAGCAACATTGCAACGAACATACTGCCGTGCTGGGAATCGGCTACCGGGAGTCCTCGATTTACAACAGTTTATTTAGTGACCGTTCAGAGTTAAAACGGCACTGGAAAAAAGTGACTTATGACCATTTTTCACACTTAACCATTGAAGCGTCCCCTCGGTCCCAAAATCAAAATTCTTGGCAACCGACTCATAACAGTTGCAGTGTCTTGGGGTCATGTGATTACTTTTTGCGAGCTTCTGACAAACAACGTCAATGGGGAAGCCCGATTCACTTAACAACCGGGGTTAGTAACTCAACTGTAGTGATTCACTTTAGGAATTGTGGCCAGAAAAGTCGTAAAATGGGGCAAAAATCACTGTTTTGCTTAACCACAGAAATCTTGGGTTCCCTTGTCATAAGTCGAGGACGACCTGTACAGTGATTCACTGAACAACTGTGGCAAGAAAGGTCGCAAAATGGGGCAAAACTCATTTAACCACTTTTCTTGCTAACCGTGGAAATGTTGGGCTCCTTCTGTGTCCTGCAAGTGGACAAGGGAATGCTTTGACAGTTGATTTTAATGCTGATTTTATTGCTTCATTTTACTGACAATATTTTGATAGGTCTTCGGTTTGGTTCTCTTCAGTGATGTGTTTTAAAGGAGGAACAAAGCTAAATCCATTTTGAAGGGTTCCCCCTTTTTGAATTTTTGCTCGGCATGTTTTGCCAAAACAGTGGAATTGTGTAATGCAGTGGTTTTCAACCTTGGCAGCTTTAAGATGGCTGGACTCCAACTCCCAGAATTCCCCAGCCAGCATGCTTTAAGATGGCTGGACTTCAACTCCCAGAATCCCCCAGCCAGCCATGCTTTAAGATGGCTGGACTTCAACTCCCAGAATTCCCCAGCCAGCAGGCTTTAAGAGGGGTGGGCTTCAACGCCCATAATTCCCCAGCCAGCTATGCTTTAAGAGGGGTGGACTTCCATTCCCATAATTCCCCAGCCAGCAGGCTTTAAGATGGGTGGACTTCCACTCCCAGAATTCCCCAGCCAGCATGCTTTAAGATGGCTGGACTCCAACTCCCAGAATTCCCCAGCCAGCATGCTTTAAGATGGCTGGACTTCAACTCCCAGAATCCCCCAGCCAGCCATGCTTTAGGCTATGTGCACCTCAATTCCCAGAGTTCCCTGCCCAACATACTTTAAGACGGGTGGACTTCCACTCCCAGAAGTCTCCAGCCAGCAAGCTTTAAGACATATGGACTTCCAAGTCCCAGAATTCCTCAGCCAGTCTTGCTTGCTGGGGAATTCTGGGACTTGAAGTCATGGACCTTTAAACTGCCAAGGTTGAGAAACACCGGATTCAAAGGGCCAATTAAAAAAGATTGGTCAGCCAAGATACAGATTTTTTTTTTTATTATGCTGCAGGAGACAAAATAATGGAAAGGATGTTTCAGAAGAAAAGTAAGAAAAAAAAAATCTTAAAAGTAAGAGAATCAATTCAAAAACTGTCGGACCTGCCACAGTTTAAACCTCTAAATAAAAACTATCCTTGGCTCCCATTTGTTGAGAAAGGTATCATTTTATTAAAGGTCAAAGTGTATTGCAGTATTGCAAAGCCAGAACTGAGAATCACACACCCAAATCCTTAAATTCTACTTTTCCCTTCCTTAACTGTCTCTCATTGTCCACCCCATTGTAAACAATCAGGATCAGGCAAGATGTTTCCATAACGGTCAGTCCAAGCACCGTTTGGTATGTGGCCCCTTTCTTCTCCCAACTGGGTGACCTTGAGGCAGCATCTCGAGAAGATACAACACTTACTTTCGTTTCGCCAAGCATTCCCTATGTCAGTGACGGCTGACCTTTTTGCCGTCGCGTGCCAAAAGCGGGAGTGTTAGGGGTCGCTCGTCCGCGTGCCCATACTCATAATTCAATGTGCCCCGCCCCCCCTTGCATGCATGTGCGACCCCCCTACCCTGTGCTCCCCACACTTATGGCACGGTGGACCCAGTAGGCCTGTTTTTCACCCTCCCCAGGCTCCAGAGGCTTTCTTGGAGCCTGGGAAGGGTGAAAACAGCCTTCCTCACCTCCCACCCCGGAGACCAGAAATGGCCCGTTTTCCGACTTCCAGTGGGACTGGAAAGCCCGTTTTTCACCCTCCCCAGGCTCCAGAGGCTTTCTAGGAGTCTGGGGAGGGCTAAAACAGCCTTCCCCACCACCCCCGGAGGCCAGAAACAGCCCGTTTTCTGACTTCCGGTGGGCCCGGAAGGCCTGAAAATCAGCTGGCCGGCGTGCACTGAGCTAGGGCAATGCTCGCGTGCCCACAGGTATGACTCCGTGTGCCACCTGTGGCACTCATGCCATAGGTTCACCATCTCGGCCCTATGTCATTCCCCCTTCCCACAGTTCATGGCAATATGTCACCACGTAGTAGGGAAGCAGAAGGCGGTAGCTGACCACAATTTTGCGAGAGGATGGTTTGCTGTAGATTGAAGGGTCCAGCGGATGTACAGTCAACTGCCCAGAGTAGTAAATAAGTTCATTACAAATCTTAAGAATGGAATGGAATGGAATAGAATTTGAAACATGGAATGGAAGAGTTGGAAGGGACCTTAGAGGTCATCTAATCCAACCCCCTGCTTAGGCAGGAAACCCTACACCATTTCAGACAAATGGTTGTGGGTTTTTTTGGGTAAAGTTTTTTTTTTAAAAAAAAAAAAACACACAAACAAACACACAATGCATCTTTTCTGAACAGAATATTGGCCCGGTTTTAAATTTGTACAGATTTTTGTTCCTCTTTAACCCAATTTTATATATTCATTTTTTCTCGTTTCTTTTATTTTCTCTTAAATTTAAAAAAAAACAATATTACCCTTCATCTTAACGTCTCATGCTAGTATAATTCCTTTTTTCTTTTCCCTCCTTAAAATTTGAACCCCTAAATTTAAATTCACAGAACGTAATACAATCCCCAATCATTTCCTTAAATTCTCTTATTCTACTCACCAATAATTCTTTTTATCGACTATTCCAAATAATGCATTTCAACAGTTAAACATATTCAATAAAGGGAAAAAAAATCAAATATCAATCTTACTTCCTATCTTCCTTACTTCCTTACTATCAATCTTACTTAATACCCCTATATTTAAATTCATATAACATAATGCAATTCCCAATTATTTTCTTGAATTCTCTTAATTCCAATCTCGGGTAGTTTTTTTTCTTTACTAATTATTCCAAATAGTACATTTCAACATTTTTATCAAGACCAATTAAATAGATCTTAAGTAATTCATCATCCAATATCGTTTCAACTTTCTTTTCTCGTTTAGTTAAGTTCCAAATATATAATTAAAAATGTTCCATTTGTTACAGTACCCTTCGTTCATTCTTTCAAGATACAGTTTATTTCTTCATATTTACTTAAATGTTGTTTATTATTTACCATTCGATTACTTCATCAATTATTTATACTTTGGCACTTCAGACAAATGGTTATCCAACATCTTTATTTTATTTATTTATTTATTTATTTATCTATTTATTTATTTATTTATTATATTTCTATACCGCCTTTCTCCCGTAGGACTCAAGGCGGTGTACAGTCAAGAAAAATATAGACACACAAACATCATAAAATTGCTAATTAAAATTATTACTTAGTTTGGTCAATTAAATAAAACCCAGAATTAGATAACATTTAAAAAATTCATTCACATGTTCATATGTTTAGCCCCGCTTGTTGGAACATCAGGGTTTTGAGGGCACGGCGGATCTTAAAAACCTCCAGTGACGGGAGTACCCACAGCTTCTTGTGGCACGCATTCCCAGGGAAATTCGGTGCTCCTTTAACTGACTTGCACCTGACATTTCTTCCGTCATTAAGGGAGTCTGTTCGCTCAGCCTTCCCGCAGGGTGACTGCTCTCCTCCTGCGTTCCCGAGTCCTTCAGCGGCACCCTCTCATCCTTTTTTTCCTCCTCTTCCCCCGAGGGAGGCATGAGGGACACGGCTGAAGTAACAGAGGGAAGTCAAGAAACGAGCGATTAGCACAAGTTACCACGCTAAGCAGGGCTTCGCGAGTAGTCCTCGACTTACGACCGGTCATTTAGGGACCGTTTGAAGTTTGAACGCCCCTGGGAAAAAAAAGCAACTTACAACCATTGCAGCATCCGCATGGGTCAAGGGGTCGCATTTATGACGGTTGCAGTGTCCCCGGGGGTGAGGTGGGGTATCACGCGATCCCCCATTTGCGACTTTCATCAACGGGGAAGCCGGATTCACTTAACAACCGTGTTACTAACTTAGCAACTGCAGTGATTCACTGAACAACTTCGGGAAGGAAGGTTGGAAAATAGGGCAGAATTCACTTTACAGCCGTCTCATTTAGCAACAGAAACTTGGGGCTCCATTGTGGTCATAAGTTGAGGACTGCCGATATAGAACTTTTCGGGAACTGCAGCATCGGAGCGCCCCAAAATGTCTGCAGGTAATCCTCACCTTCTGACCATAATGGAATCTCTCCATAATAGTTGTAAAATGGATCTGTTGGTTTTAAGACCATTTTTGTGGCCATCGTTAAGAGAACACCGTGGTCATTAAGCAAACCAGGGGTGCCAGATTTCGGCAAGACCATCGTAAATCACAGCCATGTGACTGCTAGAAACTGCCAACGGTCATGCACCCAAAGTTAGGGAGACGCGACTGTCAGATCTTCAGAACTGGCTTGTAATTAGTCCCAAGGTCAGTCTGTTGTAATTTTGGCCACTAAGTGATTGGACATAAGTCGAGGACTACCTGGTTGGAAAAGGAGCTGCTAAGTTAACCTAGAATTCTGCCAAACTATTTCGAGTTCGATAGAGCTACACTGCCATCTGCGGGCACCCAGAAGGCAATGTTCACCGAGGCAAGTTCACAAATTGGATTGTGTGCGTTTTAACGTTTTAATGTCTTCTTTTAACTTTTGTATGGGATATTGTTGCATTGTTTTATTCTCTGTTGTAAGCCGCCCAGAGTCCCTTGGGAGTGGGGTGGCATAGAAATGCAACTAAATATATAAATTAATAAGGCAAAATAATAGTAATAATAATAATAATAATAATAATAATAATAATAATAATAATAATAATAATAATAATAATAATAATAATAATAGGATTGGGGGACTGGAGGCTAAAACATATGAAGAACGGTTGCAGGAACTGGGTAGGTCTATTCTAACGAAGGGAAGGACTAGGGGAGACATGATAGCAGTCTTCCCGTATCTCAGGGGCTGCCCCAAAGAAGATTTGGGGGTCAAGCTATTCTCCAAAGTAGCTGACTCTATTATTCTGTTATTCTGCTGCTGGTGTCACAGAAGAGGAAGGAGGAGGAGGTGGCAAGTGAGAGGAAGGAAGGAAGGAAGGAAGGAGGGAAGGATCAATCAGAACAGAACTTGAAAGGACCTTGGAGGTCTTCTAGTCCAACCCCCACTTCTTCAAGCAGGAGACCCGGCCTATACCATTTCAGACAAGTGACTGTCCAATCTCTTCTTAAAAAACCTCCAGTCATGGAGCACCTACAACTTCTGGTGGCAAGCTGTTCCACTGGTTAATTGTCCTCACTGTTAGGAAGTTTCTCCTCAATTCCAGGTTGCTTCTCTCTTTGATTAGTTTCCATCCATTGTTTGGTGCTCTGGAAAATAAATTGACTCCTTCCTCTTTGGGGCAGCCCCTCAGATACTGGCATAATACTATCATGTCCCTCCTAGTTGTTTTTTTCTTTAAACTGGCCGTACCCAATTCCTGCAACTTCATATGTTTTCGTCTCCAGGCCTTTAATCACCTTAGTTGCTCCTCTTTGCACTTTTTCCAAAGTGTTTTTGTGATGTGGTGACTACAATTGGATGCAGTATTCCAGGTGCGGCTTTACTAAGGTTTTATAAAGCAGTAGTAATGCTTCATACGATTTTGATTCTATGCCTCTGTTTATACAACCAAGAATTATATTAGCTTTTTCAGCTGCTGCCTCACAGGATTGGCTCATATTTAAGTGATCATCCATTAGGACTCCAAGGTCCCTCTCACAATTACTGTATTTGAGCCAGATTTCACCTAATCTGTACTTGTATCTTTGGTTTTTCCTGCCCAGGTGTAAAACTTTGCTTTTCTCCACATTAAATTTCACTTTGTTGGATGGGCCCATTGTTCAAGTCTGTCGAGATCTTTTTGTATCCTGAGTTTGTCTTTTTTTTTTTTTAATTTGATTTATATGCCGCCCTTCTCCGGAGACTCAGGGCGGCTTACAATGCGTTAAGCAATAGCCTTCATCCTTTTGTACATTTAAACAAAGTCATCTTATTGCCCCCACAAACTGGGTCCTCATTTTACCTACCTTAGAAAGGATGGAAGGCTGAGTCAACCTTGAGCCTGGGGAGATTCAAACTTGCAGTAATTGCAAGCAGCAGTTGTTAATAATAGTGTGCTTTAGTCCACTGTACTACAGGCTCTTGTATGGATGGATGGATGGATAGGTATAGATGATAGATAGATAAATAGATATAGATGATAGATGGATAGATGGATAGATAGATACATAGATAGACAGACAGACTGATAGATGATAGATGGATAGATTTTTTTTTTAATTTGATTTATATGCCGCCCTTCTCCGGAGACCCAGGGCGTCTTACAATGCGCTAAGCAATAGCCTTCATACTTTTGTATATTTATACAAAGTCATCTTATTGCCCCCACAAACTGGGTCCTCAATTTACCCACCTTAGAAAGGATGGAAGGCTGAGTCAACCTTGAGCCTGGTGAGATTCGAACTCACTTTAATTGCAGACAGCTGGTGTTAAATTACAGAGCTCTGTCTGTTGAGCTATCCAGGCTCCCTATTTGAGGAGGACTTCCAATATTTGAGGGGCTGCCCCAGAGAGGAAGGGGTCAGCCCGTTTTCCCAGTGTTTTCTTTTCTGTGGGAAATGGGTCCCAATTTCTCTTTGAGTATTTAAGGTTGCAGACCCCTGACCATGGACATGTGCTCATGATTTGGCAGGGTGGCATGTATTTATGATAAGTAAGATCCATGGGTGAAACTGCATTTATTATTTATTTATTTATTATTTGAACTTGAATGCCGCCCTATCTCTGAGGGGACTCACAACAATAAAAACAAGCCACGTCAATGTTAAAATACCCAATAAGATTATTAAAAAACCATTAAAATCCCGTTTAAAACCCCTTCAGTCCAAACCAGCCAGGCGAAATAACCATGTTTTAAGGTCACGGCGGAAAGAGCGAAGGTCAGGGGCCACCCGGAGCTCCAGAGGGAGCTGATTCCACAGGGTAGGTTGGCCCACAGAGAAGGCCCGCTCCCTAGGGGTCGCCAGCCGACATTGTCTGGCCGATGGCACCCCAAGGAGGCCCTCCCTGTGGGAACGCACCGGGCGATGGGGAGCTGTCGCTGGCCGCAGATGGTCCACCAGATACCCCGGGCCTAAGCCATGTTGGGCTTTATAGGTAATTACCAGCACCTTGAATCTTACCCGGCGGGCAACCGGTAGCCAATGCAGGTCCCACAGAGTGTCAGGACACTCCCATTACTACCCGCGCGGCCGCATTCTGCACCAGATGAAGCCTCCAGGTGGTCTTCAGAGGCAGCCTCACGTAGAGAGCATTGCAGTAGTATTGCAGTAGTGACCGCACGATTTACTAAGCAATGGCAGTGATTTTGCAGTAAGTAATTAGTAATTACTAACTGCAATTGGTAGACCCACGAAATGCTGTGGACATAGTAGGCTTAGATTTCAGCAAGGCGTTCGACAAAGTAGACCACAACCTACTTCTAAACAAGACCTCCAAGCTCCCTTCCAACTCTTGTTAGTCTATTCTACTCTATATAGTTCCATCTGTACATTCCTATTTCAGTAATGAAATATGTGCCCTGTTTCCCCGAAAATAAGACCTCCCCGGATAATAAGACCAATCGGGCTTTTGAGCGTAGGCACTAAAATAAGACATCCCCTGAAAATAAACCCTCCCCAAAAATAAGCCCTCCCCAAAAATATTTAAATGCATGCGCGGCCGGTCCCCGCCATTTCCTCTGGTTAGGGTTAAGGAGTCAGAGCTGGAAATCAGGGAAGATGGCAAGAGGAGCCCCGTCTTGCTCCATGTGCCCCAAAATAATAAGACCTCCCCAAAAATAAAGCTGAGTGCTTATTTCAGGGTTCAAAGAAATATAAGACAGGGTCTTATTTTCGGGGAAACACGGTATCATATCTGCCTTCATATACTTGTACTTCATGTTCTTGTACTGTTTGTTCCCCAAACTTTGAGTTTTAGTGTATAGACATCTGAGTCACAAAAAGAAGAATCAGAATAGAGCTTCAAGGGACCTTGGAGGTCTTCTAGTCCAGCCCCTTTCTCAAGGAGGACAAGTGACTGTTCAGTCTCTTATTAAGCCTCCAGTCCTTCATGGCTAACCCTGAGTACGCAAACTACATCTCCTACAATAGTTTGCATCTGAGTTTTTGTTCCTTCCTGTTCTGGCCCCGTCCCCCCGCCCACGCACAAACAGCCAGCCGGGGGTTAAAGAAGTACTTGGCACACACAAGGTTCGTTATCAGGAACTTGGCAGCAATACGATAACCGTCTGCCAAGTGCTTTACTACAAGAAGAGGGAGTGTTCCTCCACCAGATAACACCAACGAATACACACAGTTTTCAAAACACTCCAGCTCAAACATGAAACCTTCAGCAGATTAGGCGTTGTACAAAGTGACTAGCCAGAAGTTAGCTTTGTCCGTCACAGAGTCTAAATGGCCACCACACTCTCTTATATAGCCTGTGGGGTGTGGTCCAGTGACTCAGCTTAATCCCTGGCACGCTTCCTCATCTGCTGCAAACGTTTATCTCGCCTTCGTTGGCGTGGATCCAGGAACGACTTATCACCCTCATCGCTGTCCTCGGAGACACCTGGCTCCTGGTCAATCTCCTCTCTCTCGGCAGACACCTGAGGCATTGCCAGAGAGGAGGGGCCTGGAGAGGGAGGCCTGGCCGGCTCCTCTCCTTCATGTTCGGAGCCTTCTTCCTCTGATAAGATGGGCTCGGGGGTCGGAGCCACAATACTTCCTATCACTCTTTAGCTCTTTGTTCAATTGGTTGTCTTGGGGTTTATGCTTGGGGTTTGGTCCTAAAGATCCTAAGGCTTGGTCACCCTCCCCGTCCATTTTTTTAAAAATTTGATTTATATGCCACCCTTCTCCGGAGACTCAGGGCGGCTTACAATGCGTTAAGCAATAGCCTTCATACTGTAAGGTCCGGCTGTACGCTTAAGCCCTTAGTGAACCAAAAAGAAGGACTTAAACGGAGTCTTGAATAAGAAATCAACATTTAATCTTTGATCAAAGACAAAAGGCTGGGTAAAACCATTCCAAACACATACAAAGAGATATGTATATGGGAGGGCTCACACCTTCAGAGAAGACGTAACCTCTTTTTATACCCTTAAAACACCAGTTAAATCCCCAACTCTGGCCCCCTAATTTATGTTTGTGTATTCTTTGTTGCCCTGCAAGGGAATAGAAACTTCAGGAGCCTGGATAGCTCAGCAGATTAATGCATTGTAATTTAACTCCAGCTGTCTGCAATTAGTAAATTCAAATCTTGCCAGGTTCAAGGTTGACTCAGTCTTCCATCCTTTCTAAGGCAGGTTAAATGAGGACCCAGTTTGTGGGGGCAATAAGCTGACTTTGTATAAATATACAAAAGTATGAAGGCTATTGCTTAGTGCATTGTAAGCCGCCCTGAGTCTCCGGAGAAGAGCGACATATAAATCAAATTTTTTAAAAAAATTAGTCTTATCTAGTACTTGAGCATTCCTTTGTTTTCTCAATTGGCCATTTGGCCCCCTGGTTCTGCAAGGCAGGAGCTTATCCAGATCAAACATAAATTAGGGCTGAAGTGTAAATTATCCCTTGGTTGATGGCTGTAGTTCCAACTGAGATACGTACCATGCTTTTAGATGGCAGAAAAAAAAAAACAGAAAGAAGATTGATATGAGTTCAGGTCAAGTGGCAGGGACATACGTTTGACAAATACCAGATACATAACAGAGGCCTAATAACAATATGTTTGTAACAGGAGATACAAATAGAAAGGAATAATATATGTGATACAAATACAAAGGCACAATATATATGTTACAGGAACCTAATGTTTACAGAGTAACAAGCTTTTACTAAATCTAGTATCTCAGTATTTTATATTCTATCTTTATTATTGTTTCCCTACAATACTTTTGTACATACCTGCTTAGTAGGGCTTTCGGCCCCCCCAAGCGGTGTTCTTTTTTATACAAAGTCAGTTTATTGCCCCCACAATCCGGGTCCTCATTTTATCTACCTCGGAAGGATGGAAGGCTGAGTCGACCTTGAGCCTGGTGAGATTTGAACTCGCGGTAATTGCAGGCAGCTGGCAACTAAGCGCTACTTTAACAGCACTTTAGTCTGCTGCACTACCAAGGCTGTATGCTGGATGAGATGCAGCCCATCCCTTGCCAGAAGCCCTTCTTGTAGGTAAGCCAAAGTTCACTTGGGGGCACGAACCCTTCAGCCAGTGGCTCATTTCGAGGAGAACGAGGAGAAGGGGAAGGAGAAGAGGGAGAGGGAAGGGGAGCAGGAGGAGGAGGAGGGAGGGAGGGGACGAAAGAAGGGGAGGGTATCAACTTGTAAAGCCTTCCTGGCCTGCTTTCAAAGTTGCCATAGGCCGGGGGGGGGGGGCGGGGATGAGAAACCAGCGAAATGGCACAGCAGCTAAAGACAGATGCACATTCCATGCTTATCTCTCTCAAGGCTGTATCCCAGGGTTACCTACAGCATCCAAGGGGAGTGACCTTTACAACCCGGGAAATTGCTCCATTGGCAAATGTGATTGATGACACATCCTGGGAGTGGGGAGGGAGGAAAAACAGGATCATCATTGGAGGGTAAATTACGTAGGGTCAGAGCTGGCTTCACTTGGGAACGTGCCGACATGAAGCTTCTAATAAATAACTGGATTTCTTTTGAAGCTTGGCTCGACAGAGGGAGGGGAGAGGGAATGGGAGGAGGACAAGGAGGAGGACAAAGGAAAGGGAGAGGGGGAGGGGGATAAGGGAGAGGGGGAAGAGAGGAGATATGGAAGGGGGATTGGGGGGAGGGAAGGAGAAGGAGTAGTAGAAGAAGAAGAAGGGCTAAACTCTATTGGGTTTCCCTCTCAGACAATTTACAAGCTGCATTAATTGTGACGGGGGGAGGAGGACAGAATCTTTCCCAAAGGCACCAAATCAAATCCCACCCTCTCTTTCCCCCCGAAGAGCAGTTGAGGTGGGTCCTGTCGTGGCTGAGACACCCCTCCGTCCGTCCCTCTTTCCCTCCTGGGGGTGGGGATTCCTCTCCTCCTAGGGTCTTAAGTTGTGCAGGGACACTTGCTCTTCTTGCTCATCCTCCACCAACGAAGAGAAGCGAGATTTGGCCCGAGCCAACCAGTCCCGTAGTTTCGACTCTGGAGTAACAGAGAAGTCAAGAAACGTGCGATTACCACAAGTTAACCACAATTAACCACGGTTTTATAGGAAGTCCTCGACTTACGGCCGTTCAAAGTTACGACGGCACTCCCTGGAAAAGACTGACTTCTCCCCTTTTTTTTCACACTTACAAACACTTGGCAATTGACTTATCATTATGACGGTTACAGTGTTTTCCAGAGTCACGTACAGGTAAGTCCTTCACTTACAACAGTTCATTTAGTGACCATTCGAAGTGTGAGAGGAGGACTGTATCCATTGGAAAGTTGCAGGAGTGGGCTGGCAAGGCCTCGCTGAACCAAAGTTTTAAACTAACACGATTGCAAAAATGCGCCAGCCCTATTTCTAATATGCTGAGTTGTGTGCTGCATTTTCTGCATTTTGAGATATATTTGGAATCGGAATGTTGAAACTGTGAGAAATAGGGAACGGAAAGTAGCTGATGGATGGAGGTTTGAGATGTACATGGCAGTGGTGAAATCCATTTTTTTTTACTATCGGTTCTGTGGACGTGGCTTGGTGGGTATGGTGGGCATGGCTTGGTGGGTGTGGCAGAGGAAGGATACTGCAAAATCCCCATTCCCTCCCCACTCCTGGGGGAAGGATATTGCAAAATCCCCATTCCCTCCCCACTCTTGGGGCAAGTATATTGCAAAATCTCCATTCCCACCGGACTCTAGGGGAAGGATACTGCAAAATCCCCATTCCCTTCCCACTCCTGGAGGAGGGATACTGCAAAATCTCCAGTCCCTCCCACACTCCAGGGGAAGAATACTGCAAAATCCCCATTCCTTCCCCACTTCAGGGGAAGGATACTGCAAAATCTCCATTCCCACCCCACTCCTGGGGGAAGGATATTGCAAAATCTCCATTCCCTCCCCACTCCTGGGGGAAGGATATTGCAAAATCCCCATTCCCTCCCCACTCTGGGGCCAGCCCAGAGGTGGTATTTGCCGGTTCTCCGAACTACTCAAAATTTCCGCTACCGGTTCTCCAGAACCTGTCAGAACCTGCTGGATTTCACCCCTGGTAAACGGGTGTTTGCAGAGAGTTGACGGTGAGTAAGAATGTAAGAAAGAAGAGGGAAGTAAAACTATGGAATGCGTATGTCAGTTAAAAAAGAGAAGGTGTAAGAAATGTGGCTTGAGATGGGAATGGTGTCCTTTCCCCGATAATAGTCCTTCTAGGAGCTGCTATGTGACATTGGGCCCCATTGCTATGGTTTAGTAATATAAGTTTTGTTGTGGAATTGCACTGCTAAATTGGCTGCTCATGTTTCAAATTGCTTGTGAAAATAAACCTCTGAATCTTAAAGTAAGAGTTATTGCTTGTGGTTTCCTCTTTGAGTTTTTATTGGGGTCTTTTGATAACAGAAAGGGACGCAGTGGCTCAGGGGCTAAGACGCTGAGCTTGTCGATCGAAAGGTCGGCAGTTCAGCGGTTCAAATCCCGAGTGCCGCGTAAATGGGGTGAGCTCCCGTGACTTGTCCCAGCTTCTGCCAACCTAGTAGTTCGAAAGCAGGTAAAAAATGCAAGTAGAAAAATAGGAACCACCTTTGGTGGGAAGGGAACAGCGTTCCGGGCGCCTTTGGCGTTGAGTCATGCCGGCCGCATGACCGCGGAGACAATCTTCGGACAGCGCTAGCTCTTCAGCTTTGAAACGGAGATGACAGGCAACACTTGTGTGCCCACAGATACAGCTCCGTGTGCCACCTGTGGCATGCGTGCCATAGGTTCGTCAACATGGCCCTAGCTCATCTCTGGTGCACATGCATGCGCCAGCCAACTAATGTTTGGGTCTTCTGGACCCACCAGAAGTCAGGAAACAAGCTGTTTCCGGCCTCCAGAGGGCCTGTGGGGGATGGGGAAGGTCGTTTTCGCCCTCCCCAGGCTCCTAGAAAGGCTCTGGAGCCTGGGGAGGGTGAAAAACGGGCCTACTGGGCCCACCATGCCATCATGTGCCAAAAGCGGGGGGAGCATGGGGGGGTTGCACATGCATGCGCGGGGGAGTGGGGTGCATTGAATTATGGGTGCGTGCGACCCCCCCCCCCGCTCCCCTCTGCTTTTGGCACGCGACGGCAAAAAGGTTAGCCACCACTGGTCTAGGGTTCCCTGCCTGAGCAGGAGGTTAGAATCATAGAATAACAAGAGTTGGAAGGGACCTTGGAGGTCTTCTAGTCCAACCCCCTGCTTAGGCAGGAAACCCTACACCACTTCAGACAAATGGTGATCCAACCTCTTCTTAAAAACTTCCATTGTTGGAGCATTCATTCTGGAGGCCACTGGTGAATTGTTCTAACCATCAGGAAATTTCTCCTTAGTTCTAAGTTGCTTCTGTCAGGTTTCGAGGTTGTCTCAAATAAATTGCATTTCAAACAAAGTCTTTGAAGAAAAACTCCCATTTATTAAGCACGACATTCTAAATCCAACTCCATCGAAGCCAACACTGACTTCCAGACCCAAAACCCTCCCTTTCCGTTCCTCACTCCCTTACACTCATTGGCCATCTTCCAAATCACTCTACCCCTAATCTACTGCTCCAGCTCAAAGGAATTTCCCCCCTCCCATCCCATCTCCTAGGGGATATTATCTCCAGGGAAAATAAGTAGGTGAAAAGTCAAACGTCCCTTTCCAGACGCCTCCGCTTCTCCTTCTTATGTCAGCACTAGAGTAAATGCAGCTTGAAGTGCTGACATCTTCTCTCCTTGATTAGTTTCCACCCATTGCTTCTTGTCCTGCCCTCAAATTGGACTAGAAGACCTCCATGGTCCTTCCAACTCTTGTTATTCTCTTATCCCCTTGTGTCCTTTTTTTGGGCAGAATAAAGCTCTTATTCTCTAAATCTCCACCTCGGTGTGTGGTTCATTCAGCGTTGCACCTCAGGCAGAACCAGTTTTCTGGGAAAACACTATACTTCTGGAGGACTACAGATTAAGAGTTGGAAGAGACCTTGTAGGTCATCTAGTCCAACCCCCCCCCCACGCCCGCCCAAGCAACCCACCCACACCTCCACTCCACCTTCACTCCATAAAACCCAACCACAGCTTAGAAAGTCACAAAGTGTTGTGACTCTGACTCCCGAGCCTGTCCTAACAGAGGAAGAGGACTCAGACGGTGAGGGGGAGGAACTGACAAGGCCTCCCTCTCCAGGACCCTCCTCTCTGGCAATGCCTCGGGTTCCATCCGAAGGCCAAGAGGAACAGCCTGGGATATGCCAGGAGGAAAGCATATCGGAACAACAACAACAGATAGGGAGCGAGGATGATGAATCCTGGCTTGATCCCAGGCAGTGTCGGAGGGAGAAGCGTGCGCAGCAACGGAAGAGGCATGGGAGGGCCAGGGATTGAGCTGAGTCACTGAGCCACGCCCCACAAGGGATAAAAGGGGTGTGATTGCTCGGCAGGCTTTGTGATGGACAAAAGTTTAAATTCTAAAGAGTCACATCGTGAATACTGCACTTCGGCTCAGATATATTTTGGACTAAACTCTTGTGGATAATTTGTCGCTCTGGAAACGGACTGCAATAAGGCCTCTCTTGCTTTTTGGGAGTACTAATTGGACTGGGCAGGCGTTTTACAGTTAGCTGCCAGAACTCTCGTCTGCCAGGAATTCTGGTCTGTTTATACAATAAATTATTGGCAGGCGTGTTTGATACTGCATTTGTCTGTGTGAGGACGGGGGACAGAACACAAAGACTGTGGGCGCCAACTCCTGACACCGCTGTGGCATGTCCCGTCTTACCCGAAGAGGGATCCTTCTCCAGGAGGTTGGATCCCATGGGGTCTTCTTTGAGGGTGTCGAGCTTTTTATTCCAGTCTTCCCAGTTTACTTCTTCTACTCTAGAAAAAGAGTCATAAGTAGCAGTAACACAATCTTCCAAGCCTCCTCCAGTGGTGGATTTCAAAAATTTTTTACTACCGGTTCTGTTGGTATGGCTTGGTGGGCATGGCATGGCTTGGTGGGTGTGGCTTGGTGGGCGTGGCAGGAGAAGGATACTGTAAAATCCCCATTCCCACCCCACTCCAGGGGGAAGGATACTGCAAAATCCCCATTCCCACCTCACTCCAGGGAGAAGGATACTGCAAAATCCCCATTCCCACCCCACTCCAGGGAGAAGGATACTGCAAAATCCCTATTCCCACCCCACTCCAGGGAGAAGGATACTGCAAAATCCCCATTCCCACCTCACCCCAGGGAGAAGGATACTGCAAAATCCCCATTCCCACCCCACTCCAGGGAGAAGGATACTGCAAAATCCCCATCCCCACCTCACCCCAGGGAGAAGGATACTGCAAAATCCCCATTCCCACCCCACTCCAGGGAAAGGATACCGCAAAATCCCCATTTCCTCCCGATCAGCTGGGACTTGGAAGGCAGAGAATAGATGGGGGCGGGGCCAGTCAGAATTTTTACTACCAGAATTTCTCCGAACAAATCAAAATTTCCGCTACCGGTTCTCCAGAATTGGTCAGAACCTGCTGAAACCCATCTCTGGCCTCCTCCCTCCCTTTATGCTCGAGAGAACCAGGGAGGGTCCATTTCTGAAATGACGTGTTTCGTACCCCAATTGGGCACGTGGTGGTTCAGCTTACCGAAAAAACCACCTCTCGTCCTCAGAGCTGATGGTGAGGCAACAGCCGGCTCTCTGGGCCTTTTTCCAGCACCAGATCCAGTTTTTCTCTATCTCCAGAATAGCGATGGCTCTCTGCAAATAGAGTGGTTGGTTGGTGAACAGAGTTTAGAAATCAGGGGAAAGGGCGGAGGGAGAGAGAGAGAGAGAGAGAGGAGGGAGGGAGGGAGTAAGGAAGGAAGGAGCTCTGGTGGCTCAGCAGACTAAAGCACTGTTATTAACACCCACTTACATCTGCTGCCTGCAATTACTGTGAGTTCAATTCTCCCCAGGCTCAAGGTTGACTCAGCCTTCCATCCTTTCGAAGGTAGGTAAAATGAGGACCCGGTTTGTGGGGGCAATAAGCTGACTTTCTATAAAAAAGAACACTGCTTTGGGTGGGGGGAAGCCCTACTAAGCAGGTATATGCAAAAGTATGAAGGCTATTGCTTAACGCATTGTAAGCCGCCCTGAGTCTCTGGAGAAGGGTGGCATATAAATCAAATTTTAAAAAAAATGAAGGAAGGAAGGAAGGATATGTGGATGGGTGGATGGACAGACAGACAGACAGATAATGGATGGATTGATGGATGGGTTGATGAATGGATGGATTGATAGATGATAGAGAGAATAGATAGATAATGGATGGATCGATAGAAGATAGATAGATAGATAGATAGATAGATAGATAGATAGATAGGATAGATAGATAATGGATGGATGGATGGATAAACGATAGATAGAATAGATAGATGATGGATGAATGGATGGATGGATGGTTAGAAGATAGACAGAATAGATAGATAATGGATGGATGGATAGAAGATAGAATAGATAATGGATGGGAGAAGATAGATAGATAGGTAGATAATAGATAAAGACAGACAGACAGACAGACAGATAGATAGATAGATAGATAGATAGATAGATAGATAGATAGATAGATAGATAATGGATGGATGGATGGATGGATAGAAGAGAGAATAGAATAGAATAGAATAGAATAGAATAGAATAGAATAGAATAGAATAAAAATGGATGGACGGATGGATAGATAGATGATAGATAAATAGATTTATAGATAGATAAATAGATTTATAGATAGATAGATAAATAGATTTATAGTTAGATAGATAGATAGATAGGATAGATAGATAATGGATGGATGGATAAAAGATAGATAGAATAGATAGAAAATGGATGGATGGATGGATGGATGGATAGAAGATAGACAGATAGATAATGGATGGATGGATGGATAGAAGATAGACAGAATAGAGAATGGATGGATGAAGATAGATAGATAGATAGATAATAGATGAATGAAGACAGACAGACAGACAGATAGATAATGGATGGATGGATGGATGGATGGATGGATAGAAGATAGAGAATAGAATAGAATAGAATAGAATAGAATAGAATAGAATAGAATAAAAAATGGATGGATGGATGGATGGATAGATGATAGATAAATAGATTTATAGATAGATAGATAGATAGGATAGATAGATAATGGATGGATGGATGGATAAACGATAGATAGAATAGATAGATGATGGATGGATGGATGGATGGTTAGAAGATAGACAGAATAGATAGATAATGGATGGATGGATGGATAGAAGATAGAATAGATAATGAATGGAAGAAGATAGATAGATAGGTAGATAATAGATGAAGACGGACAGATAGATAGATAGATAGATAGATAGATAGATAGATAGATAATGGATGGATGGATAGAAGATAGAGAATAGAATAGAATAGAATAGAATAGAATAGAATAGAATAGAATAGAATAGAATAAAAAATGGATGGACGGATGGATAGATAGATGATAGATAAATAGATTTATAGATAGATAGATAGATTTATAGATAGATAGATAGAATAGATATATAATGGATGGATGGATGGATAGAAGATAGACAGAATAGATAGAGAATGGATGGATGGATGGATAGAAGATAGACAGAATAGAGAATGGATGGATGAAGATAGATAGATAGGTAGATAATAGATGAATGAAGACAGACAGACAGACAGATAGATAATGGATGGATGGATGGATGGATGGATGGATAGAAGATAGATAATAGAATAGAATAGAATAGAATAGAATTTAGAATAGAATTGAATAAAACATGGATGGACGGATGGATAGATAGATGATAGATAAATAGATTTATAGATAGATAGATAGATAGATAGATTTATAGATAGATAGATAGATAGATAGATAGATAGATAGATAGATAGATGATATATATGATAAAGCTGGGTGGTTTTCTTGCAGACGTTTCATGACCCAACTAGGTAACATCATCAGTGTTAGGAGGAGGAGGAGGAGGAAGGCAATGAAGGAGTCCTTGGTGCTCTCTGAGTTTGATTGTTTTCTTACAAACATTTCATGACCGAACTAGGGAACATGAGACAATCAAGCACTAAACAACACCCTTATCAAGAACTACCAAGAATGCTCCCACAGATACTGACAGGGCAAGTCACTGGTATATAAATAGAGCAAACCCTACTCCCTTTTAGCATTGATGATGTAACCTAGTTGGGTCATGAAAGGTCTGCAAGAAAAGCACCAAGCTCAGAGAACATGAAGGACCCCACGGTCCTCCTTTTCCTCCATTCCACAACCCCACTCCCCTCTTGCACTGATGATGTTATCTAGTAGGGTCATGAAATGTATGCAAGAAAACTACAAAGCACCAAGGACCCCACAGTTCTCCTCTTCCTCCTCCTCCTCCTCTCCTCAAACCCACTCCTTCTAGCACTGATGTCATTACCTAGTTGGGTCATGAGACATCTTCAAGAAAACCACGAAGCTCAGGGAGCACCAAGGACCCCACAAAGTTGAACCCCTGAGCTAGAAAACTTCTCTTCCACTGGTTCTTCGGATCTGGTTCCATTGAAGCCCCTGCTGAGCCAGAGGTGGCCACTGTCCCAGTCCAAAGGGGCCTTACCTGCAACTGCCAGACGCTCTGGCTGTACCCGGACACGTTGGTGACCGTTTCGCTCATCAGGGCAATCAGCATGTTGAGCAAGAGGATGTAGGTCAAGATGACGAAAAGGAGGACCATCAGCATCGCAATGTCGCTGTACTTTACATTCTCGTTGTACTCCAGGTCTCCCATGCCGATGGTGAACTTGAAGAGCAGCAGGGCAGTCTGAAATAGCCCCGAATACACAGCCTGGTCTTTCGAGTCGTCGTTGAGCGGGTGAGACACGTTGCGGGCGGGGTGGGAAGCGCCCCCGGTGAGGATGATGAGAGCTGAAAGGAGTCATTGAAATTTCAATTCCGACAGAGCGTTTGCAGCGTGACTACTATTAGGAGACAACTCAGGGGCACAACACAACACAGAGACTTAGACATTTAACAGTGGTTTATATACAAGACATATACAGAAATGTACGTAGTTGGCAAATACCTGACGAGCAATCAGTCTTCCTCTTAACTCTACACGGAGAACTCAGCAATGAATAGCGGACACAAGGAGAGAAAATGCGCCCTCTCCTGGCTGCCTTACATAAACACCTCTTCAAGCGGTCAAAACTTTTGATATGGGAGATATTTTATCAATGGTTTGATAAAAAAGTATGGAGATGAGATAGCATATATGAAATGTTTAAATATTTATCTTTGGTTTAAGTAAAGAATAATTGCTATATGAGGAGATTTGGAGAATTGTAAGCACGAAATGATTTTAACCGATTGAGATGCTGTCTATAATTGTTTGTAAGGATGATATTTTTATGTTATTGTTGTTGTGTTTTTTTTTATTTTTAATCTAAAATAAAACTTAAAAAAAAAACAACTTTTGTGGACCCCTTTCTAGTCTACAACCGGCAATACCAATGCTGATTCAACTTCATTAAGTCAGCCTTACATTTCATCAGCTTTACAGTTGCATCAGCTCTTAAACCTCAATACCTTAGCAAATTCTTCCTCTGGAAACTTTGGGGGAACCAGGGGTGGGTTTCAAATTTTTTTACTACCGGTTCTGTGGGCGTGGCATGGCTTGGTGGGCGTGGCAGGGGAAGGGTACTGTAAAATCTCCATTCCCTCCCCAATCCAGGGGAAGGATACTGCAAAATCCCCATTTCCTCCCAATCAGCTGGGACTTGGGAGGCAGAGAATAGATGGGGGGCGGGGCCAGTCAGAATTTTTACTACCGGTTCTCCGAACTACTCAAAATTTCCGCTACCGGTTCTCCAGAACTGGTCAGAACCTGCTGAAACCCACCTCGGAGAGGGGGGAACCTTTTCAGTTTGAAGGACAGGAGACGCAAAGTGGCTGGTCGATTTTTGGAGGCATCGTTAGTTGTTCAACTGATCTTCTTGTTAGGTTTTTATTTGCATCAAAATACCAAGACATCTAGACTCTGAATTCTTCACTGCATGTTCACAATCGATCATTCAGAATAGAGCCGGAAGGGACCTTGGAGGTCTTCTAGTCCAACCCCCCTGGTCAAGAAGGAAACGCTATATCAGTCAGAGGCTTACTTGGAACCTGGGGAGGGCAAAAACAGCCTTCCCCATGCCCCCGGAGGCTTTCCGGAGGCCGGAAACAGGCCCATTTGCCAACTTCTGGTGGGACTGGAAGGCCCATTCTTCGCTTTCCCCAGCCTCCAGAGCCTTTCTAGGAGCCTGGGGAGGGTGAAAACACACTTCCCCACCCCCCTTGAGGCCCTCCGGAGGCTGGAAATAGCCTTCTGGTAGGCCTGAAAGGCCCAAAAATCAGCTGACTGGCATGCATATGCTAGGGCAACACTCATGTGCCCACTGATATGGCTCTGCGTGCCACCTGTAGCACACGTGCCATAGGTTCGCCATCATGGCCCTATATCATTTCAGACTTAGGGTTGTCCAGTCTTTTCTTAGAGACCTCCAGTGATTAAACCCCTCTGCACAGCTGTGTCTTTCACTCATTCATTCACTCATTTACTCATTCATTCATTCACTCTCATGTATTCATTCATTTACACACTCATTCACTCACTCATTCATTCATTCACTCATTCATTTATTAATTGATTTACTCACTCTTCACTCTTTCACTCATTCATTCACTCATTCAATCATTCATTAATTCATTAATTCATTTAGTCATTCATTCATTCATTCACTCATTAATTAATTCACTCGCTCACTTATTCATTCATTCATTCATTTATTGATTTACTCACTCACTCATTCACTCATTCACTCATTCACTCACTCATTCACTCACTCATTCATTCATTCACTCTCATGTATTCATTCATTTACTCACTCATTCACTCACTCATTCATTCATTCATTCATTCATTCATTCACTCATTCATTTATTAATTGATTTACTCACTCTTCACTCATTCACTCATTCATTCATTCACTCATTCAATCATTCATTCATTCATTTATTAATTCATTTAGTCATTCATTCATTCATTCACTCATTAATTAATTCACTCACTCACGTATTCATTCATTCAATCATTCATTTATTAATTGATTTACTCACTCACTCATTCACTCATTCACTCACTCACTCATTCACTCATTCAATCATTCAGTCATTCATTTAGTAATTCATTTAGTCATTCATTCACTCATTAATTAATTCACTCACTCACTTCATTCATTCATTCAATCATTCATTTATTAATTCATTTACTCATTCATTCATTCATTCATTCACTCATTAATTAATTAATTAATTAATTCAATATTTATGGCCACCCTTCTCAAACAAGTGTCTCCACCTGCCTTCAGCTGGATGGACCTTCTATTTGCTCCAAAACTGAGCTCTCCTCACCCCCGATTAAGGTATACCTGCCACAGAAATCTTTCCTAATATGAATATCAATTCCAGCCCAGCAGTCCTAGAGGGGATTCTCGGGGTTCAAAACAGGCCTGCTGGACCATCTCTTTGACCAAAGACAACAAGATCCGAACCTTTCCTTGATCCTTGACTCTCTCCTGCTCCGGTGGAAATGAGAAAGGGCTTATCTTGGCTATGCTCACCTGTGCCTCTCCCTGACACTCACCTGTTGCAAAGCCAAATAGGAAGATCACATAAACCATCAGGAAGTGCAGAAGGTCCCTCAAGATGGCCTGCAACGAGAATGAAAAGCCATGTGGAGAGTGGCCATTTTCAAACTTGGGACCTTTAATGTCACTGCGTTATGTGTTTGCCAGCTGAGCTTCCATCCTAAGACTTACGGTAGCCTGCCAGAGAACCTATCTGTAGCAACTGAGATAAGACTGTCCTGTGATTTCTGAGCTACTGCGCATGTCTACATTCTTTCTTTTCTAACTTCCTGTTTTACGTCTTCCTTTGTCCGGTAAAGATGTAGTTATCTAATTTTGTTTTTATAATAAACTGTTTCTTAGAATATATACTTCGGGTTTTCTTTCTTTGAAAGTATACAGCATGGAAAACAAGATCTATTCACCTCTAATTAATTACAGTTTCCCCAGGGGGGGAACGAGGCTGATTCACGCTTCGACAAGATGGGTGGGCTTCAACTCCACAAATCCATGGATCTTAAAAGGCGCCCAATTTGAAAATCACTGTTGTAGGTATTTTCATTGCTGAGATTGTTAACACCAGCCATCCTGCTAACTGGGCAGGAATTAAATAAATGCAGGTTGTCCTCAATAAAGGAGAATATATGTAATTCAGGGTTGAAATCCTTGGTGCTCTCTGAGCTTGCTTGTTTTCTTTTCTTTTTTTTTTATTGAAAAGTTTTACAAAAAGTTTACATATTTCCCCCCCCTTCCCTACCTCAACCTCCCCCCTCCCCCCTCCTCTTCCCAGAACAAATTACAGGGTATAAACTTCAACAATCATAATCAATCCTAGTCTAAACAATTATGACATTCCACATCTCTTGTTCCTTCAATTCCCTAATTACCCGCCTAGCTTTATTACTTAAAGACACACCAAATATCTATATAATCATTCATAACCTATCTGCAATTTCTTATTCCGGTATTTATTTTGAATATAATCTATCCATCTTCTCCAGTCTCTTAAATATCTTTCATTTGAATGATCCTTCAAGTACGCCGAGATTTTTGCCATTTCCGCTAGATTTGTAACTTTCATTGTCCACTCTTGGATTGTAGGTAAG
>JAKOOJ010000017.1:17324320-17371820 GCA_022577455.1 Arizona elegans
GTTCCGTATTTTTGGGCCTAGCGGGCCTATCTAAAGCCTCTGGAGGGCAAAAATGGCCTTCCTCACCTCCCTGGAGGCCCTCCAGAGAATGGAAACGGCCCATTTCCCGACTTATGTTGGGCCCAGAAGGCTCGTTTTTTTGCCCTCCCCAGGTTCCAGAAGCTTTCCTAGAAGCTGGGGAGGGTGAAAATAGCCTCCCCTCCGCCCCGGAGGCCCTCCGGAGACTCCTGGGAGGGGACGGATAGGGCAGGGCCAGCCGAAAATCAGCTGGTTGGCATGCACATACGCGCTGAAGCTGAGCTAGGGCAACGGCTCACCTGCCCGAAAATATGGCTCCACGTGCCACCTGTGGCATGCGTGCCATAGGTTCACCATCGTGGGTATAGAGTCTTCTGCTTGAGCAGGGGGTTGGACTAGATGACCTCCAAGGTCCCTTCCAACTCTGATATTCTTTTACTACCGGTTCTGTGGGCATGGCTTGATGGGCATGGCATGGCTGCATTGGCTTCCGGTGGTCCTTCGGGAGTGATTCAAGGTGTTGGTTACCACCTTTAGAGCGCTCCATGGCTTAGGACCTGGATATCTACAAGACCGCCTCCTGCCGCCGAGAGTCTCCCACCGGCCAGTACGCTCCCACAGGGAGGGGCTCCTCGGGGTGCCGTCAGTCAAACAATGTTGACTGGCGGCCCCCAGGGGGAGAGCTTTCTCTGTGGGAGCACCTACCCTCTGGAACGAGCTAACCCCGGAGATACGGACGATCCCGGACGTACGAACTTTCCACCGGGCCCTAAAGACTTTCTTATTTTACCAAGCCGGGCTGGCCTAATTTTTAAATCGTTTAATTTTAATCTGAATTTTAATGGGGTATTTAAACTGTTGGGCCAAATTATTTAATATATGTTAAATTGCTTTTAAATTTTTGTATTTTGTGTTTTTTACCTTTGGATGTTCACCACCCTGAGTCCTTCGGGAGAAGGGCAGTATATAAACTTAAATATAAATAAATAAATAAATAAATAAATAAATAAATAAATAAATAAATAAATAAATAAATAAATAAATAAATAAATAAATGGCTTGGTGGGCGTGGCAGGGGAAGGATACTGCAAAATCCCCATTTCCTCCAGATCAGCGGGGAGGCGGAGAATAGATGGGGGTGGGGCCAGTCAGAATTTTTACTACCGGTTCTCCGAACTACTCAAAATTTCCGCTACCGGTTCTCCAGAACTGGTCAGAACCTGCTGAAACCCCCCCTCTGATTCTACATTAGCTCAGTGATGACAAATCTTTTCAGCACCAAGGGTTAGGGTACACCGAGGGCCCAAATCGGAATGTGCGTGCATGGGAGAAGCACTGGAAACCCGAAGACCAACTGGCCAGCACGCACATGCCTGTTTTTTGGTCGGTTTTGGCCATTTTTCGGACTGTTTTCAGGCCGTTTTTTTAGGGTGTTTTCAAACTTTATTTTGGGTGTTTTCGGGTTGTTTTTTGGGTGCTCCAGCACCCGTGAAGACCAGCTGCGTGCCAGAAACCGGAAGAGCAGCTGGTGACGGCGTGCGTGCTGTAGGTTCGCCAAGACGGTTATATCTAATCCTTCCAGAAAAACGCACGTACAGGAATATCTCGAAGCAACTGTCCACTAGAAGACTTTTCCAAGAGAAGCGTCTCCTCCAGAAGTAAAAACTCTACAAGGGAATAAATAGGGAGAGAAAAATCAGAATGCTGCATTGTGAGAAGGATGTCGGAAGGGGTGTGCAAGACTCGGTTCACACTGGCCGGTCGTTAATTTGAGGGGCGATTGTAGAAAGGCTCTTGAGAGCGGAGCCGAGCTATTTTCACCAAGCGTGCCAATCTGCTATGCCACGGCTTGTGTCATGGTATGGTGGCAGCCGTGTATTCAGATAAGTGGTTCTGTTGTGACCTGTCGGCCTCAGGCCCCTCCAGCAGCCGAATCAGAGGAGGAGGAGGAAGCGTCAAGGCAACCTGAGAGCTCCGAGGGGGAAGAGGGAATGGAGCTGGCAGAGAGAGAGAGAGAGAGAGAGGGGCGGAGCCTGAGCCGTCCGTGAGTGGGAGTGGCCAACTCAATGTCACTCACAGCCATGCCCACTCAGTCACAAGACCCCCCCTCACCAAGAAGAACCTGCTAGGAAAATGTTTTTAATTTCTATTCTGCCGCCTGCTTGCCACCCGCTCGCTGCCCACTCATCCTTCGCCTTGGGTCGGGGGCCAGGGCCCAGGGATGCGCCATTCCCCGAGGTCCCGGAGCTGCCTGCTCGCTGCCTGCCTCAACCTGGTTGGGGAGTGCACCATGGCGCGTCCCTGGGCCCCGGCCCCCGACCCAAGGGCGAATGGGCGGCGAGTGGGCAGCGGCTCCGGGGCCTTGGGGAATGGTGCATCCCTGGGCCCCAGGCCCCGACCCAAGGTGAAGAGCGAGTGGGTGGCAAGTGGGCGGCAAGTGGGCAGCAAGCGGGTGTTGTGGCTCCGTTACCTGAGCCTGTGTCATCGGCAGGAGGGGACTCTGAGAGTGAAGGAGAGGAGTTGGCAAAGCCTCCCTCTCCAGGACCCTCCTCTTTGGCAATGCCTTCAGTGTCTGCCGAAGGGCAAGAGATAGGGCTGGGACCAAGCACGTCCACGCAGCCACAGATGGACAGTGATGAGGGTGATGAGTCTTGGCTGGATCCACGCCAGCGTCGCAGAGATAAGCGCGCGCAACAGAAGAAAAGACGTGCCCGAGATTAGGCTGAGTCACTGGACCACACCCCACAGGGTATAAAAGGGAGCATGGTGGCCAGTCAAACCTTGTGACGAACAAAGCTGAAAGCTTCCACACCATTCTGCATTGCCGGACTTTTGCTATAGGCTTTGCTGGATTATATTTGGACTTGATTTACTCTGTAATTATTGAACATTTTACTTTGATGTACCAGAAGCGGAGAGAAGTTATCTCTTCCCTTCGTTAGTAATAAACTCTTGGCAGGCAGCCACTAGGTTGATGCCAAGTTACGTTATCATAAGGAAAAGGATTTTGTCGGCTGGTTTGGTTTTTAACTCTTGGACGTCTGTTGGTGTGTGTGTGTGGGACGGGGACAGAACATTGGGCAGCAGCTCCGGGGCAAGGCCAGAGTTGAGGAATGGTGCATTCCTTGACCCAGTTGAGGCAGGCAGCAAGCAGGGTGGCGGCTCTGGGGCCTTGGGGAATGGCGCATCCCTGGGCCGCGGGCCCCAACCCAAGGTGAAGGGCAAGCAGGTGGCGAGTGGACAGCGGCTCCGGGGCAAGGCCAGAGTCTCTTTCTGGGTGCATCGCTTCTGCCTGTTGGGCCAGTTCCTGAGGCTGGCAGCTCTGCAACCAACTGCTTTGCTTTTTCCCTCTTTTTCCTCATGGGAAGCTTGTGTGGTGGCACCAGCAGAAGCGCTGCGGGGAAGTGGCCCAACAAGCAGAAGTGCTGCACCCAGAAAGAGAAGGGCAAGAGGGGCCAGTGGGCTGCAGAGACGAAAGCAAGCTCTGGGGCGGCGGCAGCACTCTGGGAGAGAGGGCAGATGTCCCGGAGCTGCACATGCCTCTCTTGGCCCTAGCACATACACAGAGGCTCAAAAAACCAGGTTACTTCCTGGTTAAAACCAGGAAGTAATGACTTCTGGGCAGGTGGACGGAGCCTCCAGCTGCCATCGCTACCGGTTCTCCGAACTACCAGCCATCATCGCTACCGGATCTACCGATCCGGTCTGAGCCGGGAGCATTTCACCTCTGCCTGTGAACCCCCCCAAAGATGCCCCATCCACCATAAGACACTTTTTTTCAATGCTGTCCCCCAAAAGTGCTTTTTCAGGAGGCAACTGGACTTTCTGGTTTTTCTCTGAAGACATTTCGCTTCTCATCGAAGAAGCTTCTTCAGCTCTGACTGGATGGTGGGGAAGGGAAGGATTTATACTCCTTGCAGACAGCTGGTCATTTGCATCCTTGGTTGTTCAACGAATGGTTGTAAAACAAAGGCTACATATATAAAAAAATGCATGTATGGTCAGAGAAGCCGTAAATAAAAAGGGGGCATCCTACCTGAGCAATGAAGAGATAAATGCCACCAATTAAAATGATCACAGCTCCAAGAAGTCTTAATAAGTTCTGGAATGTCACTGTTGTTGGAACAAGAGGCTGTAAAGAGAGGAAGAGAGCAGGCTAAGGACAGGGACTTTGGCACTGAGAAGATGGCAGATCCTTCAGAGCGGTATTCCTCAGCCTTGGCAGCTTTAAAATGGGTGGACTCCAACCCCCAGAATCCCCCAGCCAGCATGCTTTAAGATGGGTGGACTTCGACTCCCAGAATTCCCCAGCCAGCATGCTTTAAGAGGGGTGGACTTCGACTCCCAGAATTCCCCAGCCAGCATGCTTTCAGATGGCTGGACTTCAACTCCCATAATTCCCCAGCCATCATGCTTTAAGAGGGGTGGACTTCCACTCCCAGAATCCCCCAGCCAGCATGCTTTAAGATGGGTGGACTTCCACTCCCATAATTCCCCAGTCAGCATGCTTTAAGATGGCTGGACTTCAACTCCCAGAATTCCCCAGCCAGCATGCTTTAAGAGGGATGGACTTCCACTCCCAGAATTCCCCAGCCAGCATGCTTTAAGAGGGATGGACTTCCATTCCCAGAATTCTCCAGCCAGCATGCTTTAAGAGGGGTGGACTTCCACTCCCAGAATTCCCCAGCCAGCATCCTTTAAGATGGGTGGACTTCCACTCCCAGAATTCCCCAGTCAGCATGCTTTAAGATGGCTGGACTTCAACTCCCAGAATTCCCCAGCCAGCATGCTTTAAGAGGGATGGACTTCCACTCCCAGAATTCCCCAGCCAGCATGCTTTAAGATGGGTGGACTTCCACTCCCATAATTCCCCAGTCAGCATGCTTTAAGATGGCTGGACTTCAACTCCCAGAATTCCCCAGCCAGCCATGGGAATTGAAGTCCATAAATCTTAAAAGTTGCCAAGATTGGACACCTGTGGTCTACATCTTCTATATTTCATCTAAAGTATCTGCATCTTTCTCAGATTTGTGTCATTTACAAAGAGATGAATTCTTCCTGCACAGTCACCCAAATTATTGACGCACAGGACCAAGATCCTCCTCCTCTCTGGCGTGATCTCCTCCCCAGGTGCACTCATGTAGCTCCCTGAGCGTCTATCAATAGTATGATTTATATTTTAGCATTTTATGCAAGAGATTATCATGAGAAAAAAGTTTGGAGGCATTGCGGCAATCCAGGTAAACTATGTCTACAGCATTCCCCCTATCTACTAAGTTAAGAATTCTACTAAAGTTGTTGAAATTAGTCTCGCGTGATTTGCTTATAACAAAGCCATGCTCGCTCCTGTGAACTGTAGCAGGGCTGCCAAACACATTAATATCTGAACACATCAATAAAATCAGGGGTGGGATTCAACCGGTTTGGAGTGGTTCGGGCGAACCAACGATCAGCTGGCCCCGCTCACCCATCCAGGGGTGAAATGCTCCCGGTTCGGACCAGATCACCCAATCCAGTTGTGATGGCGGCAGGTGGTTCGGAGAACCGGTAGCAAAAATCCCTGCCCCACCCCTCATGCCCAGCTGAGCCGCGCAATCATCAGAGGATTTTTAAAAAATTTTAAAAGCATCTTTTCTACAACCTCTTCGGCCAAAAAAATGCTTTTAAAAGTTAAAAAAAAAAGTCTCTGATGATTGTGCGGCTCAGCTCATCATCAGAGGCTTTTAAAAGCATTTTTTTTTAACAAAAATGTTTTTTAACAAAACATTTTTTGTTAAAAAAACAAAAATGTTTTTAAAAGGAAAACAAAACAAAACCTCTGACGATCAGGCAACGCAGCTGGGATCGTCAGAGGTTTTTAAATTCATTTTTTTTACAACCTCTTCGGCTGAAGAGGTTGTAGAAAAAATGGTTTTAAAAGTTTTAAAAAAAAAAAGTTGGCCACGCCCACCAGTCACATTACCCCCCACACACACCAAGCCACGCCCACAGAACCGGTAGTAACAAATTTTACATTTCACCATTGCACCCACCCCGACTCTATCCTGTCCTATATTTCCTTCTTTCTGGCACAGCTGATTTCCGCACAGCTGATTTCCGCGCTTCCTCTGTTCTACTTATCGGGGCTGCCTTAGAAGGTAATCAGCTGCGCTTCAAATTGTATTTTGAACGTTGTGTGTAAGTGCATTAGGCGCACACCTGTGGACGCAAAACATGCGCTCACCGAACCAGTTAGGAAACCGGTTGTAGCCTACCACTGAACACAACTCCATCAGCCTTTGGAAACATATTCTTATTTTGGACTGATACTGTTAATAGTTTATTTAAGTGTTTTATCTTTCTTTTTTCCCCAGAGTTCAATACAGGTAGTCCTAGACTTACAACAGTTCATTTCGTAACTGTTCAAAGTTACAACAGCTTTGACTTGTCACCATTTCACACTTATGACCTTTGCAGCATCCTCATGGTCATGTGAACAAAATTGACATCAGCTTGGCAACTGACTCGTATTTATGACCGTTGTTGTGCCCAAGGTCCCTTTGATCCCCTTTTGTGACCTTCTGACAAGCAAAGTCAATGGGGAAGCCAGATTCACTTACTAACGTATCAACTGCGGTGATTCCCTTAACAACTGTGGTGAGAAAAGTCGTAAAATGGGTCAAAACTCATTTAACAACGGACATTTCGGGCTCAATTGTGGTCGTAAGTCAAGGACTACCAGTAGTATTCTCCCTGTCAAGCACTTCAACCTGCATTTACTCTAGTGCTGACACTCCCTTTTTTGAGAGAGAGAGTGAGTTCAGTTGGACTTACAGAAAGGGACTAACTCAAATTCACCCCCTTCTCTTTACCAAAAGCATCCATTTGTTTAAAAAATAGTTACCTCTCCATTTAGAGGCCGGTAATAAGCAGTGCCTGTGTAGATGAGCATGAAAATCAGGTGGAGGAATAAACTCAAGAAAAACCTTTTTCTAATGAAAGATTCCCACTTGTGCTGAAGTAGCTTGTTCAAAGGCTCCAGGGCCACCATTTTGTACCGGTTCTGTAGAGGGAAAATGTCATAGAATTGTGGAGTTGCTGGTGTCCAAATGGAGTCAGAGACGCTGACACAAACTTGTAGTTTTATATAAATAAATATATTTTGCAATTATATATACAGTAAACAAGGTAGTCAGGCAAACAGGAACATCATGAGGTAAATCGATACAGCAGGAGCATCATGAGATAACAGTGGCAAATATCTGTAGCTCGGGTGTAGGAGGAGGGTGAAGGTTCGTTTTCCAAGTTTATGGGTTGGTTTCCGAATGTGTCATTACCAGGCTCAGTAATATCTTCAGCAGAGTTTAGGAGAATTCTTTTTTTTTTAAATTTGATTTATATGCCGCCCTTCTCCGGAGACTCAGGGCGGCTTACAATGCACTAAGCAATTCTTAACTCCGCTGAAGATGTTGCCAGGCCTGATAATGAAACATTCGGAAACCAGCCCCCAAGCTCAGAGAAAACTTTCACCCTCATCATGAGGTAAATCAGCATGAGGTAAAAATCTACACAGCAGGAGCATCATGAGGTAAATCAAAACAGCAGGAGCATCATGAGGTAAAAATCTACACAGCAGGAGCATCATGAGGTAAAAATCTACACAGCAGGAGCATCATGAGGTAAAAATCTACATGGCAGAAGCATCACGAAGTAAAAGTCTACACAGCAGGAGCATCATGAGGTAAAAATCTACACAGCAGAAGCATCATGAGGTAAATCAGGGGTGTCAAACTCGTGACATGTCGTCATGTGACATGTCACAACTTTTCCTCCCTTTGCTAAAATGGTGGTGGGCGTGGCCAGTATGTGACATCCGGCCTGCGAGCTGCGAGTTTGACACCCCTGAGGTAAATCAATGCAACAGGAGCATCATGAGGTAAATCGACATAGCGGGAACATCTTGAGGCAAACCACAGAACAAACAGGACACACAGAAAAAAGGCAGGGAAAATGGAAATACCTCCTCCATACCCAAAACAACCAATCACAATGCAGATTGCCTCATTGTCCTTTATTCGCAAGGCAGTTTAAAGAAAATTAAAAGAATAAAATACCTTATTCATTTTTTAAAAAAAAACTGAACCACCTTTTTCAGAAAGGGTTTTGCCCAAAGGCAGGAAAGAGAAAAAGAGGAAAGAAAGAAGGAGGAAAGAACAAGGAGGAGGAAGAGGAAAAGAAGAAGGAGAAGGAGGAAAAGAGCAGAGAAACTCTTGAGAAGAGCCATTCTTGACTGGACCCACTCACTGGAGTGTTGCTGCTGTAGGCCAGGATCTCCAGCACTGAGTTCTCCTCACAGCTGTCGATGGAGGTCAGGTCATAGAGGGAGATGTGAATGGGACCATAGGTCCACTCAGTTAACTTGCGCGAAAGGTGCTGGAACTTGGGGTCCTTCATCTCTCGGTGGAGCATGTGCTTGAGGATCTGAAGAGACCAAAATGGTTCAGTTAGTGACAGGAGTGTCTCTAGAGGTCAAATCAAAATGATCTCCATATCCAGCCATCCTGTTGACATTTTTGATCTTCTTGGAGACACCTCTGATAACTAAGCTACATAATCAGAAAACTTTTCCTCAGACATGACTCTCTTTGGACTTTTGTCCTCTTGCACCTGACCACCACCTCTTTTCTCTACTTTGTCTCCAAGATCAAGATGTAAGAAATCACAATGAAGTCAAGGGGACAAAATCACCACAACAAAGTCATACAAATAATACAATTGTGTACAGGGACATCCTCGTCTTACTACCACAATGGAGCCATTAAATTTCTACTGCTAAGCAAGACAGTTGTTCACTGAGTTTTGCCTCATTTTATGACCTTCCTTGCCACTGTCGTTAAGCGAATCACTGCATCTGATAAGTTAGTAACCCGGTCATTAAGTGAATCTGGTTTCTCCATCAGTTTTCCTTGTCCAAAGACCACAAAAGAGGATCACATGACCCTGGGACACCACAATCGTCATAAATATGAGTCAGTTGCCAAACATCTGAATTTTGATCATGTGACCACAGGAATGCTGCAACTATTGTAATTGTGAAAAATGCCAATGTAACTTCAAATGGTTGAGCGGTCCTTGGTGCCCTCTGAGCTTGACCAAGGACCCCCTCATTTCAACCCTGAGCTACAAATATTCTCTGTTATTGGTACTTCAAATGGTTCCTAAGCAAATGGTTGTAAGTCGAGGATGACGTATCCTGGTGAGGAGAGAGATTACCTCAACTTTCCCAGTCTTGGCAGCCAGCTTCAAAGGAGTCAGTTCTTTCAGGTTGACAATCTCTTCCAATTTGCAGGAACGGTCAATCTCGACCCCTTTCATCAAGATCATGTCGTACATGTTGACCACGAGCTCGGTGTTCTTCTCCATGTCATTGGCCACCATCACCAGCGCATGGAGGACGGTGTTGCCCATGGAATCCTGTTCAGTCAGCCTGGCCTTCTGGTGAGGGTTATCCAGGAGGTACATGACGACCTCTGGCTGGTTGGTACAAGCAGCCAAGGACAGAGGAAGTTCACCTGGAAGAGAGAGGAGGATGGGCCAAGGTTGCATTGAGCATCTAGGTCAAAGGTGTCCAACCTTGGCCACTTGTAAGACCTGTGGATTTCAACTCCCAGAATTCCCCAGCCAGCAGGTCTATTGAGTGTCCAAGGTTGAAGTCCACAGGTCTTTAAGTCACTCATGCTGGCTGGGGAATTCTGGGAGTTGAAGTCCAGCCATCTTAAAATTGCCAAGGTTGAGAGACAATGGAATAATAGCTACAAGTAGCTCTGAACTTACAACCACAATCGAGCCCAAAATTTCTGTGCTAAACAAGATGGTTGTTAAGTGAATCTTTCCCCCTTTTGCTACCAATTTTGCCACCATTGTTAAGTTTAGTTTAGTTTTTAGTTTAGTTTTATTTGATTTATATACCGCCCTACTCCCGAAGGACTCAGGGCGGTGAACAGCACAAGATAAAACACATAAATACAAAATTTAAAAGCAAAATAAAGCAAATTAAACAATAAGTGAATCACTGCAGTTGTTTAATTAGGAATTCATTAAGTGAATCTTGCTTGCTCATTGACTTTGCTTGTCAGAAGGTCGCAAAAGGGGATCATGAGACCCCAGGACACAGTCACCATCATAATATGAACCAGTAAGTATCTAAATTTTGATCACATGATCATGGGGATGCTGCAACGGTCATAAGTGTGAAAAATTATCATAAGTCCCTTTTTTTCAGTGCCATTGTAGCTTTGAATTGTGACTAAATGAACTATTATAAGTCGAGGACTACTTGAAAATCAGCCAAAATATCCCCCCACCCACCCCTATTCTGGCTTTAAGGAGAACTTCTTACCCAATTTTACCCATTCTCAGAAATTCAAAACTTTTCCAACTAAAATAGTACCTCAATAAAGGTAAAAGGTAAAAGTTCCCTTCACACATATGTGCTAGTCGTTCCTGACTCTAGGGGGCGCTGCTCATCTCCGTTTCAAAGCCAAAGAGCCAGCGCTGTCCAAAGACGTCTCCGTGGTCATGTGGCCGGCATGACTCAATGCCAAAGGTGCATGGAACGCTGTTACCTTCCCACCAAAGGTGGTCCCTATTTTTCTACTTGCATTTTTTACCTACTTTCGAACTGCTAGGTTGGCAGAAGCTGGGACAAGTAATGGGAGCTCACCCTGTTACGCGGCACTAGGGATTCGAACCGCTGAACTGCCGACCTTTCAATCAACAAGCTCAGCATCTTAGCCACTGAGCCACTGTGTTCTTTCCTCAATACTCATTGTTAATTGATTCATTGTTAATTGGTACCTCAATACTCATTGTTAATTGATTCCGGGAGCTGCGATGAGTACCAAAAACGATGAGTACCAAGAAGAAGACAAAAAATATAGGGCCTGGTGGCTCAGCAGACTGATAGCATTGTGATTAACACCAGCTGTCTGCAATTACTGTAAGTTCGAATCTCGCCAGGCTCAAGGTTGACTCAGCCTTCCATCCTTTCTAAGGTAGGTAAATTGAGGACCCAGTTTGTGGGGGCAATAAGCTGACTTTGTATAAATATACAAAAGGATGAAGGCTGTTGCTTAGCGCATTGTAAGACGCCCTGAGTCTCTGGAGAATGGCGGCATATAAATCAAATTTAAAAAAAATAAAATTTTCTTCCCGTAAGGAATAATGTAATGAGTTACAATGCGACTGACACCTACAAGTTTTCGCTTGTGAATTGATACCAAACAAATGACGAGTACAAATTTCGTGTTAAAATGTGTTGTGTACCGAATTTGATGAATTTCATGTAAAAAACTCACATGGCTTTTAAAAACTTCGCTTGGCCCTCAAAACCACCATGGGCACCCACTTGTATCTCTGTGGAATGAAACCTGAGTTTTCTCCTGCTGCCATACCAAAATAAAAGTAGGCCCCTTTGCGGTGCGGCTGGAAGAAACGGCCAGAAGCCTTGACGTGGACATCAGCCTCGTTCTCCACCAGGATCTTCACAAGATCTAAATTCCTCCTCTCAATGGCGATGTGGAGGGCTGTGTGGCCTGCAGAGAAGAGGAGAAATGGCACCGGAGAAAGATGGAAGGATTTATCAGGAATATCCAAAATTTAGATTAGGAGTCAGCAACCTGCAGCTCTGGAGCCGCATGTGGCTCTTTCATCCCTCTGCTGCAGCTCCCTGTCATTTAAAATATGCATCACAACCGCCAATGTATGACACCCGTCGGCACGTGATTTATTGAGCTTTTCAACCTCTGGTAGGCCAACCATGGATAAACCCAAGAAAAGAAAAGTTTCAGAAGAAAACAGAATGTTTAATTCAGCTCCATATTCTAGTTTTGTGGCTGCTCAAGAAATAGTCAGGGTCCTGATGTTTTGTGGCTCCCGGTGTTTTCTTTTCTGTGGGAAACGGGTCCAAATGGCTCTTTGAGTGTTTAAGGTTGCAGACTGCTGGTTTAGATCAAAACAGTCAAGATGGCAGCCGCCATAGGGCCATGAAGAAGAAACAAGATGAAGAAGAAGAATTAAGAGGAAGAGGAAGGAAGGAGTAGTGGCATGCGAGAAGAAGGCAGGTAGGCAGGCAGGCAGGCAGGCAGGAAGGAAGGAAGGAAGGAAGGAAGGAAGGAAGGAAGGAAGGAAGGAAGGAAGGAAAGAATTGTCCTCTTAAGGTCCTCTGTGATGATGGTGGCCATCTTGCCTTTTGTGATCACATCCCTGGCTCTCTATTCAGAAATGCACATAAGTTTTTATGTTAATATACGTGGCTATTGAAATTGATTAAATACATAAGGATTCACCAGTTTGTTGGCTAAAATATTACGGGATTCCCATAAGATCTTGCAAGAGGAAAAGGAGAAGGGGGAAGAGAAGAGAAGAGAAGAGAAGAGAAGAGAAGAGAAGAGAAGAGAAGAGGGGAGGAGGGGGAGGAGGAGGAGGAGAAGAAGAGAAGATGAAGAGGAGGAGGAGGAGGAGAAGAGGAGGAGGAGGAGGAGGAGGAGGAGAAGGAGAAGTGGAGGAGGAGAAGAAGAAGAGGAAGAGGAGGAAAAGGAGGAGGAGAAGAAGGAGGAGGAAGAGGAGGAAGAGGAGAAGAAGAAGAGGAGGAGGAGAAAGAGAAGGAGGAGGAGGAGAAGGAGAAGGAGAAGGAGGAGAAGGAGGAGAAGGAGAAGAAGAAGAAGAAGAAGAAGAAGAAGAAGAAGAAGAAGAAGAAGAAGAAGAAGAAGAAGAAGAAGAAGAAGAAGAAGAAGAAGAAGAAGAAGAAGAAAAAGATCATCATCATCATCTGGCTGGGCTAAACTGCTGAGTTTCAGGAAGAGGGAGAGAGGGAGGGAGGGAGGGAGGGAGGGAGGAAGGAAGGAAGGAAGGAAAGAAGGAAGTTCCAATCTATCCCAACTGAAGATCTCCTTCCAGCCACCCCACCCTAGAAAACAGAGTCCTCCACCCTCAACGTCCCATGAAGGAGCCTGACCTTTGTAGTAGCTGCCAGTGCAAGCGGCGTTGACCAAAGAGTTGGGGTTCTGGGTCTCCTTGTCTATCTTCAAGAGCTCAGAGATGATGGGGTTCTTCCCATCTTTCAAATGGAGCAAGGCCTTCATCAAACAGGTCTTGCCGGTCTTCCCATCTGGAAGAAAGAAGTCCAGGGAAGGAAGCTTGGATGATGCCCGCCCCCTCCTCCATCTTCCTAAGGCAGTGTTTCTCCACGTTGGCCACCTGAAGATGGGTGGACTTCAACTCCCAGAATTCATTGGGATATATATACCACTGGATTGCCCTGTCAGTGTTGGTGGGAATGTTCTTGGTGGTTCCTTGATTAGGCTGGGATTTAATGTAGGCCCCTGTATAGAAACAGAGAGTAAATCCCATACTCCCTTCTAGCACTGATGATGTTATCTAGTTGGGTCATGAAACGCCTGCAAGAAAACCACCAAGCTCAGAGAGCACTAAGGACTCCATAGTCATCTTCCTCTTCCTCATCCTTCTCCTCTCTGCAAACCCTCCTCCCTTCTAGCATTGATGACGTTACCTAGGTGGGTAACGAAATGTCGACAAGAAAACCACCAATAACCCCACAGTCCTCCTCCTCCCAACATCCATTCCCTTCTAACACTGATGATGTTACCTAACTGGGTCATGAGAAAATCACCAAGCTCAGAGAGCACTCCTCCTCCTCGTCCTCCTCCTCCCTTCTAGCACTGACAACATTACCTAACTGGGTCCTGAGAAAATCACCATGTCAGCGTCTCACTGCTGGCATAGAGAGGAGAGAGATAAGCCCTGAACTTTTGCCTGCTAAATGAAGAGCCTGGATAGCTCAACAGACAGAGCTCTGTAATTTAACACCAGCTGTCTGCAATTAAAGTAAGATCGAATCCTGCCAGGCTCAAGGTTGACTCAGCCTTCCATCCTTTCTAAGGTAGGTAAATTGAGGACCCAGTTTGTGGGGGCAATAAGCTGACTTTGTATAAATATACAAAAGTATGAAGGCTATTGCTTAACGCATTGTAAGCCACCCTGAGTCTCCGGAGAAGGGCAGCATATAAATCAAATTAAAAAAAAAATCCCTTTGAAGCTGGGTCGTCGTGGAAATGAAGGGAGGGGGGACATTCCTGTGAAATGACGAGACAAGAAGTCAGTAGAGTGACTTGGAAGATAGCCAATGAGAAGCAGATAATTGGGGATCGGAAAGGGAGGGATTGGGGGGCAAAAGGTCAGTCTTGTCCGCATCGAGTCATGATCTGGTTGCTGTGCTCAAATAAAGAGAAGATTTCCTTAAAGATTGGCAGTTTGGAAATTCATTTATTTTGAGATAGCATCGAAGTCTGACACACCAAGCTCAGAAATGATCCACACTTCTCTCCTCCTCCTCCCCCCTCCCCCCCATTGCCTTCTAGCACTGATGATGTTACCTAGCTGGGTCACGAAACGTCTTCAAGGAAACCGCCAAGCTGATAGAGCACCAAGGGCCGCACTCTTCTGTTGGTAGTTTTATGAAGCTTATCCATTTTTTACACTCATTCATAAAGGCACGAGAGTCAACAAGACGCGATCTACCTCTATATTTAGTGTCGGTGAGAAAGCTGGATGTTTTCCACAGATAATCAGTTAGGCCGTTAAGCAGTTCAGGATCTCCCGCAACCACGGCTTGAAAAATACGTTCCCTGTCGAAGCGATTTGGATCATCCGGTCTGCAGAAGAGAAAGGAAAAGGATCCAGGCGGGATTCGGTTTTAACCAGGAAGTAACCTGTTTTTTACCCTCTGCACATGCTCAGAAGGATTATGTGCATGCACAGAGAGTCCGCCCGGTGTGTGCACTTCCGAACTGGTAGGGAAGGTAAGTAGATTTCACCCCTGCCAAAGACCATCCAGAGATCCTCTTGTCTGCTGCAGGAATGTGCCCGTTCTGTCCCCGTCCCACACACGCATCCCCACAGACGGCCCGGAGTTAATAAGCCACACGACAAAATCTTTGAAGATAAAGCTGGCAGCAACCCAGTGGCTAGCTGCCAATTCAGACTTTACTCACACAAAACAAAGATTAGACTGCAAGCATTCCGATAAAGCAGGCAAAGTTTCAGCAACACAAGGATTAGTTCAAATGCAGTCCGACAAGGCAGGCAGAAGTCCAGTAACGCAGAGATCATGGATTATTTCTAGTTTTTGCTCATCACAAACTGAACCGGCCACCACACCCACCACACCACAAACTGAACCGGCCACCACACCCTCATCACAAACTGAACCAGCCACCACACCCACCACACCCACCACACCCACCACACCTGTGGGGTGTGGTCCACTGACTCAGCTAATCTCTGGCACGCCTTCCCCTCTCCCTGCGCCACTTCCAAGGATCCAGCCAGCACTTATCTCCTTCGTCGCTGTCCACCTGTGGCTGCGGGGATGTGCTTGGCTCTGGGCCTATTTCTTGGCCTTCGGTGTCCTCCGGAGGCATTGCCAGAGAGGAGGGTCCTGGAGAGGGAGGCCTTGCCAACTCCTCTCCCTCATTCTCAGAATCTGCATCTGTTGATAGCCCAGGCTCAGGCAACGGAGCCACAACAGTGCCCCAATAACCATTTTATTTGCTTGATCTCATTCAGAGAACAGTAGCAGCTTAACATTGGTTTGCAGGGCTGGCCCAAATGTTAAGCAATGAAGATTTTTGTTTCGTGAACTTATTATTGGACAGGTGTTCTTTTATTTCTCTGAGCCATAGCAAAATAATGTGCCTGCCTGCCAAATTCTAAGTTATTGGACAAGACACACAAGGAAAGGGAAGTGGGGAGGGAGGAGGAATCCAGCAACTTAGATATTTTAATTGTAATGGATTTTAATTGGGATGTTTTTAAATCTGGACCAAAATTTGTTTAATTCTTTTAATAATTCTAAATTTTGTATTGGATGTTTTTTATTCTTGGCTGTTCACTGCCCCGAGTCCTGCAGGAGAAGGGCGGTATAAAAATTTAATTAAATAAATAAATAAATAAATAAATAAATAAATAAATAAATAAATAAATAAATAAACAAACTAACTTGTGACACCCCACTTCATAAAAACCCAAGTTGGGATATAAACAGTTTTAAGTATTCTTGACACAATCATTGCCAATCAGTTAAATCTGAGAGATGGTCACATGTGTTTATTCCTAAATAGATTGCAGTTGTTTTCCGTAATTATGTGAGCCAATTTGGACTAGGGATTAAGGCACCAGCCTAGAAAGCAGGAGATTGTGAGTTCTAGTCCCGCTTTAGGCATGAAAGACGGCTGGATTCCTTTGGGCCAATCACCAGGAGACACTGAGTTCTAATCCTGCCTTAGGCATGAAAGCCAACTGGGTATCTTTGGGTCAATCATCAGGAGACACTGAGTTCTAGTCCTGCTTTAGGCATGAAAGCTGGCTGGGTGCTTTTGGGCCAATCACCAGGAGACGGTGAGTTCTAGTCCCATTTTAGGCATGAAAGCGGGTTGGGCGACTTTGGGCCAATCATCAGGAGACTCTGAGTTCCAGTCCTGCTTTAGGCATGAAAGCTGGCTGGGTGCTTTTGGGCCAATCACCAGGAGATGGTGAGTTCTAGTCCTATTTTAGGCATGAAAGCCAGTTGGGTGATTTGTTGCCAATCACCAGGAGACAGGGAGTTCTAGTCCCACCTTAACCATGAAAGCTGGCTCATAGAATGAATAAAGTTGGAAGATTAATAATAGGTTAATAAGGTTAATAATAGGTTGGAAGGTTCGGTGCCTTTGAGCCAATCACCAGGCGATGGTGAGTTCTAGCCCTGCCCTAGGCACGAAAGCTGGTCCCTCTCTCTCTCAGCCAACCCAACATGGTGAAAATAGAAAGAGGAAGGTACCTTGGATGAGTTCACTGTCTTGAGTTATTTGTAAAAATAACAAAGGCAGGAAACAAATGATTAAAAGCAAATAATTGTGTCCTGCATCGCTTTAAGACAGTGTTTCCCAAAGTGTGGTATGCGTACCCCCCAGGGGTACGGGAAGAGTTTGGTGGGGGTACGCGTTGCACCGGAATTTGGTGGGGATCACGTGGGAATATCCACTGCACCGTGCTTAGCTGCGCCCACAGAACAAGGAAAGAAATAGGCGCGTATCGCAGTTTTTACACGGGAACTGGGGCCATCGTACATCGTATCGCAACTCATTATGGCGGGAACTTCTGTGCATCCTTCGCGCAGCTCGGGTTCGGCCATTTTTAAACTGCGGGAACATTAACAGTTGACGTTGAGCTGCGGAGCTGTTTAAACGCCGGAGAATTGCAGTGTTATCTAACGGTTAGACTGTCTTGTGAGGTGTGACACGGCAAGAATATACTGCACTTTGTTACAGAGACAACTTACTTCTTTAATAGTTAGTTCCGGGCGCCTGTTATCGTGCTTTAGTAAGTTCCACTGATTTTGATTATTTATTATAATTATTGATTATTATAAGATATCCGTTCAACATTAACACAACATCCATGCCAGAAGGTTTGTCTTATGTGGAAGAAGAGCAATTGTTGGAGTTAGCTTCAGACGGATTCTTGAGAAATAAACATAAGGAGTGTACTTTAACATCATTCTGGTTACAAATGCAACATGTGTATCCGGTTTTAACAGAAAAAGTCCTGAAATACATCTTGCCTTTTCCAACTTCATATTTATGCGAAGTTGCTTTTTCTGCATTTGTAGACATTAAGTCGAAAAAAAGGAACAGACTATTGGATGTGGAACCGCATCTCAGATTAAAATTAGCATATGACGGCCGTAGCCAGGAGGACTTTTTATCAGGTTCGCCTGATTCGCCAGTTGCATCCCTTTCTGGATTGGGACTCGTTACGCACGGTCACTCACGCCCTTGTCACCTCACGCCTGGATTATTGTAATGCTCTCTACATGGGGCTCCCCTTGAGAAGCACCCGAAGGCTCCAACTGGTCCAGAATGCGGCCGCGCGGGTGGTAATGGGAGCAATGTGGCGCTCTCATGTAACCCCCCTCCTGCGCGAGCTGCACTGGCTCCCAGTGGTCTTCCGGGTGCGCTTCAAGGTTTTGGTTACTATCTTTAGAGCGCTCCATGGCTCAGGACCAGGGTACTTACGAGACCGCCTCCTGCCACCAATAGCCTCTCACCGACCAGTTCGCTCCCATAGAGAGGGACTCCTCAGGGTGCCGTCAGCCAAACAATGTCGACTGACGGCCCCCAGGGGGAGAGCCTTTTCTGTGGGGGCACCTACCATCTGGAACGGGCTTCCCCCGGAGTTACGAAACATCCAAGACTTACGCATATTCCGCCGTGCCCTGAAAACATTTCTATTCCAACAAGCTGGTCTGGCCTAACTCTCCCTTTTTAATTGGCTTTTAAACTGGCTTTTAAATTGGGTTTTAAACCTCTTTAGATAAATTTGGATGTTCTTAATCTTTGAGCCTAAATTACTTAATCTGTTTCTTAATAGTTTTTAACTTCTATATGTATTTGTATTTATTATGGCTGTTCACCGCCCTGAGTCCTTCGGGAGTAGGGCGGTATACAAATATGAAAAATAAATAAATAAATAAATAAAATAAAATTAACAACCAGGGAACCAAATTGTGATGATCTGCCATCTCAACATAAACAATTTCATCCTTCTCATTGAATCAAATAAATGTTCTTTATAATATAACTTTCGTTTATTTTGTGCATGTACCAAAAAAATAAAAAAATAAATATATTTTGATTTTTATTAAAGCATATGTTTTTTATGAGGGGTATTCAGCGTTACGAAAATTATAGAAGGGGTACACATATGTCAAAAGTTTGGGAAACACTGCTTTAAGATAACAGAATAACTGTGTTGGAAGGGACCTTGTAGGTCATCTAATCCAAGATAAACCCGAGTCCAAGATTCCTGCATTGGACCACAAGGCAACCCATGAACCTTTGACAGAGATCAACGCAAAAGTTCTTTCTGGTGGTGAAATTTTGCAAAATAATTCTCACCGGTATCAGTGATAAATAACTTACGTGACGAGTCCCGGCCGGTAATTCAGATTCACCCGAATCCGGGGGGAGGGAGGGGCTTCCTTCTGGAAAGGGGTCTCCAAGGGTGGCGGTCCATGCTCCGTCCCAGCTGCCCCCTTCGCGGCTGCGTTCAGATCCTCTCCAAGGCCATCATCCGTCTCCAGGACAAACGGGGATTTCTTCATCGTCCAGGTTGCGGGGCTGGCAGGGTGACAATGGCAAATGGGACAAGGGCTGACCCAGACGGCCGGCAAAACTGGACCAAAGGAGGGCGGGGAGTTGTGGGGAAGGGGTTGGATTAGATATGGTGGTCCGGGAGGGTCAGTCCACCTTCTTTCAGGAGAAGAGGAGGTTGTAAAACTGGGAAGCAAACAGAATGGAGAAGGAAAAAGAGGAGGAGGAGAGGCAATATAAGTAATCCTCAACTTACAACCATTCGTTTAGTGACCATTTGAAGTTATAATGGCACTAATTTACGACCGTTTTTCACACTTATGACCATTACAGCATCTATGTGGTCATGTGATTAAAATTCGCAACTGGCTCCTGTTTGGAATGGAATGGAATGGAATGGAGTGGGATAGAACAGAACAGAACAGAACAGAGTAGAACAGAACAGAGTAGAATAGAATAGAGTAGAATAGAAAAATGGGATAGAATAGAAAATGGAATGGGATGGAATGGAATGGAATGGAATGGAATGGAATGGAATGGAATGGAATGGAATGGAATGGAATGGGATAGAACGGAACAGAACAGAGTAGAACAGAACAGAAAAGAAAAGAAAAGAATAGAATAGAAAAATGGGATAGAATAGAAAATGAAATGGAATAGAATGGAATGGAATAGAATACCAGAGCAATAAGAATGGAAAATGGAATGGAATGGAATGGAATGGGATAGAACAGAACAGAACAGAACAGAACAGAACAGAATAGAATAGAAAAATGGGATAGAATAGAAAATGGAATGGAATGGAATGGAATAGAATGGGATAGAACAGAACAGAACAGAACAGAATAGAATAGAAAAATGGGATAGAATAGAAAATGGAATGGGATAGAATGGAATGGAATGGAATGGAATGGAATGGAATGGAATAGAATAGAATAGAATAGAATAGAATAGAATAGAATAGAATAGAATAGAATAGAAAAATGGGATAGAATAGAAAATGGAATGGAATGGAATGGAATGGAATGGAATGGAATAGAATAGAATAGAATAGAATAGAATAGAATAGAATAGAATAGAATAGAATAGAAAAATGGGATAGAATAGAAAATGGAATGGAATGGGATAGAACAGAACAGAACAGAACAGAACAGAACAGAACAGAACAGAACAGAATAGAATAGAAAAATGGGATAGAATAGAAAATGGAATGGGATGGAATGGAATGGAATGGAATAGAATAGAATAGAATAGAATAGAATAGAATAGAATAGAATAGAATAGAATAGAATAGAATAGAATAATGGGATAGAATAGAAAATGGAATGGAATGGAATGGAATGGGATAGAACAGAACAGAACAGAACAGAACAGAACAGAATAGAATAGAAAAATGGGATAGAATAGAAAATGGAATGGGATAGAATGGAATGGAATGGAATAGAATAGAATAGAATAGAATAGAATAGAATAGAATAGAATAGAATAGAATAGAATAATGGGATAGAATAGAAAATGGAATGGAATGGAATGGAATGGAATAGAATAGAATAGAATAGAATAGAATAGAAAAATGGGATAGAATAGAAAATGGAGTGGAATGGAATGGAATGGAATGGGATAGAACAGAACAGAACATAACAGAACAGAACAGAATAGAATAGAATAGAAAAATGGGATAGAATAGAAAATGGAATGGGATAGAATGGAATGGAATGGAATGGAATGGAATAGAATAGAATAGAATAGAATAGAATAGAATAGAATAGAATAGAATAGAATAGAATAATGGGATAGAATAGAAAATGGAATGGAATGGAATGGAATGGAATGGAATGGAATAGAATAGAATAGAATAGAATAGAAAAATGGGATAGAATAGAAAATGGAATGGGATAGAATGGAATGGAATAGAATAGAATAGAATAGAATGAACCCCGTTATTCAAGGTAGTGATCCCTGTTATTTGCAGGACCCTCTCTGATTTACACCAGGGCAGGCTCCCGGTTCGGACCGGATCACCTGATCTGGTAGCAATGACGGCGGGTGGTTCTGAGAACCAGTAGCAAAAATCCCTGCCTTCCCCCACCCCCCTCATGCCCAGCTGAGCAGCGTGATCATCAAAGGCTTTTTTTAAACTTTTAAAGGCATATTTAAAATGCTTTTAAAAGTTAAAAAAAAAAAGCCTCTGATGATCGCGCGGCTCAGCTGGGTTCGTCAGATCCTTTTAAACGCACTTTTTTTAACAACCTCTTCGGTTGTTAAACCGAATATGTCCTGCAATAAAACTAGCAACCTCAGAGAGCACCAAGGACCTCTCGCGACTGCTAACTGTCCCATTGGGAGGGTGGGAGGAGGGGGAGGGGGAGGAGGAAGAGAGGGGGGAAGGAGAAAGAAAAGGAGGGAGGGAGGGAGGAAGGAAGGAAAGAAAGAAGGTCTGAGGAAGGAAGGAAAGTCTGGAGTTAAAGGAAGAAGGATGGGAGGGAAGAAGGAAAATGAAAGAAGGAAGGAAGGAAGGACTGGAGCTTAAGAAGAAAGGATGGGAAAGAGAGAGGAAAAGGAAGGAAGGAAGGAAGGAAGATCTGGAGCTTAAGAAGAAAGGATGGGAAAGAGAGAGGAAAAGGAAGGAAGGGAGGGAGGTCTGGAGCTTAAGAAGAAAGGATGGGAAAGAGAGGAGAAGGAAGGAAGGAAGGAAGGAAGGAAGGAAGGTCTGGAGCTTAAGAAGAAAGGATGGGAAAGAGAGAGGAAAAGGAAGGAAGGAAGGAAGGTCGGTCTGGAGCTTAAGAAGAAAGGATGGGAAAGAGAGAGGAAAAGGAAGGGAGGGAGGAAGGGAGGGAGGGAGGGAGGGAGGAAGGAAGGTCTGGAGCTTAAGAAGAAAGAATGGGAAAGAGAGAGGAAAAGGAAGGAAGGAAGGAAGGAAAGAAAGTAGGTAAGTCGGTCGGTCTGGAGTTTAAGAAGAAAGGATGAGAAAGAGAGAGGAAAAGGAAGGAAGGAAGAAGGAAGAAGGAAGGTCGGTCTGGAGCTTAAGAAGAAACGATGGGAAAGAGAGAGGAAAAGGAAGGGAGGGAGGGAGGGAGGAAGGGAGGAAGGAAGATCTGGAGCTTAAGAAGAAAGGATGGGAAAGAGAGAGGAAAAGGAAGGAAGGAAGGAAGGTCGGTCTGGAGCTTAAGAAGAAAGGATGGGAAAGAGAGAGGAAAAGGAAGGGAGGGAGGAAGGGAGGGAGGGAGGAAGGAAGGAAGGAAGGTCTGGAGCTTAAGAAGAAAGGATGGGAAAGAGAGAGGAAAAGGAAGGAAGGAAGGAAGGAAAGAAAGTAGGTAAGTCGGTCGGTCTGGAGTTTAAGAAGAAAGGATGAGAAAGAGAGAGGAAAGGAAAAAGAAAGAAAGGGAGGGAGGGAAGGAGGAGTTGAAAGGAGAAAAAAGGAAAGAACTGGGATGGAAGAAAGGAACAGCAACGGGGAGGAGAAGGAGAAGGCAGACAGGGAGAAGTATCCAAGCTGCTAGTCCTCAGCCAACTGGGGAGAAAAAAAAACCCCACCCCATCCCTTCTTCAAGAGAGCAAATCATTTGAGGAACTTCAGTCTTTAGCAGCTCGTGACTTTGGGTGGCAACTTCGCAACTCCTCTTCCTGAGAGAAGCCCTCCCCACTTCCCTTCCCTCCCCTCCCCTCCCCACCCCCAACCGGCTCCATTACAAAAACCTCTGACACAGGCTTCTTCCTTGTGGACTTGCAATTTTCCTACACTGTGTAATGTGTCTGTGTGTCTGTGTATCTGTGTGTGCAGCCGCAAACACAAGCGGAAGGAAGAGAGATCAGCAACAAATTGTTGCAGGGATCTCAGCTCCGGCGTGCCTTTCTGCCACCCCACCCAGTTTCCACCGGCAGAAAAAAAATATTTCCAATCCATAAGCTTAACCTAAACACTCTCGACCCTCATTTGAGAGGGGGAGAGAATTATGTAATTACAATTCTTTAAAAAAAAAAAAAAATTCCTGGGCAATTTGAAAATAAATTTCAATTTATTTTCAATAAATAAACAAGCTTCCAAATCCATTATTTCTTAAAATGTGGTTTTAGGATGCCTGCCTGGCTGGCTTTCCCTTAAGACCCTTTCAGAGATCCGCCAACTCAGAATGATTGTTCAGCCCGTGTTGAAAAATAATCCAATATCAAAACACCATCGGACAACGGTGTCAATTTTAACACAAATATCCATCAATATAAACCTTAGGAACGAGACGGAAGAAGCTCTGATTCAAATGGACCCATTCTTACCTACCTGGCCTTGGAAAAGAGGAGAATGGGTTTTGCGTCAGGCAGAAATCCAGCAGGTTCAGTCTCCTCCCCTAAATAACTGCACTGCCCGTTTAAATGAAATACATCCCTATAGCAGCAAAGCAAAAATAAACAGCCTATTTTCTGACTTACAGTTTCTAAAGTGAAAATGTAAGTCAGTGTTGGTCCTGTCACCAAAGATGCTCTCTGCACATGCTCCAAAAGCCATCTCATTCATGAGCCAAATGGTCTTATTTTAGGGTTTGGAGAAGGTTATTTGGATTATTAAGAAGATACTCACCGACAAGTTGATTCCCACGATGCGTAATTGCCCCACAAGGATTTTAGAATCCTTTGCAGGGATCTTCAGCGACCGAGTTTAGCAGGCGAATCCGAGAAATGGACGTGGTTTTTTGGGTCTGTGCAACCCTCGCCACAACCTCCCCACCGCAAGATGATTCGGTGGAGGCACGGAGGAAGAACAGAGGTTCCACCCAGCGCAGGGAAGCCTGGAGTATCTCTGCCAGCTAGGATGTTGTAAACGTTACTGAGAAGGAGGTAGAGGAAACGTCCGGGAGTTCCCAGCATCAGAAGACAAATGAGATCAGAAGGCCAAGCTGTCAGATGTGGGCATCTCTCTGTCGGCTCCAAGTGGGGAAAAAGGCACTGGAAAGATGGTTTAATGGTGGACAGGATCACATGGCTTGAGTTCCTGAACAGAAAAAGGGCCGAGATACAGCGAGTTTTCGGGTTTTATACCCTCTCTGGCTTTGAACTTCCTGGGACCCCGAAAGAGTATCCTGATTGGTTGTCAGACTCCCAGGGGATGGGGGTCTTAGCTAGCCTTGCTGGCTGATGTAATCTTCCCAGGTGACATGTGGTGAGTTCCTGTTACTAGATAGGTTGCAGATGATGGTCCATTGACAAAGATTGAGTTTCTGCCTCTGGCCCATTGACAAAGTGCCGGGGGGGGGGGGGGGAGGCAGGAAGGTAGGAGGGTTTTTTTTATTATTATTTGATTTATATGCCGCCCTTCTCCGGAGACTCAGGGCGGCTTACAACGCGTTAAGCAATAGCCTTCATACTTTTTGTATATTTTATACAAAGTCAGCTTATTGCCCCCACAAACTGGGTCCTCAATTTACCGACCTTAGAAAGGATGGAAGGCTGAGTCAACCTTGAGCCTGGTGAGATTTGAACTTGCAGTAATTGCAAGCAGCAGATGTTAATAACAGTGCTTTAGTCCATTGTACTACAGGCTCTTTGCGTTAAGCAATGGCCTTCATACTTTTGTATATTTATACAAAGTCAGCTTATTGCCCCCACAAACTGGGTCCTCAATTTACCTACCTTAGAAAGGATGGAAGGCTGAGTCAACCTTGAGCCTGGCGAGATTCGAACTTACTAATTGCAGACAGCTGGTATTAAATTACAGTGCTTCTGTCTGTTGAGCTAAACCAGGCTCCTTTGCTTTGTCTTTAAAACATGTTTCTCCATTTCTCCTCCAGGGAAACATTATATTCTGCCTTTTTTAATATTTCCTAAAATATTTCATTCCTCTAGGAAAGGGGTGGGGGCTAACTTCCTACAGCTCCGTCTCAGGAGTGTGGTTAGAGACACTGAGAATATAGCTAGTTTCTCTGCGTTCAACCACTGCCGGTCTCAAGTCGCAAAAAAAGAGGGTCCACAGGCTTGGGAGGTATTTATTCTCCTTTTTTTTTTTTTATCTTTGCGAGAATGTTTTTGTCCCCTGGGTTAGGTTTGTGTTAGGTTTTCACAGAGGGCTGTGAAAATATCTTACAGAGGAAGAGGAAGAATACAAGAGGATGGTGATGGTGATGAGGAGGAGGAGGAGGAGGAGGAGAATTTCCATTGTTATGGAAATTAAGACTCACAAGATTTCCGTGGGTGATCAGAGAGGTTTATTGTGCAAGGTTCATGTGACAGGATCCATGGATCAGGCCCAATAACTGACACGATTCAATCATTTAAACAAGTCTCCTTTTATTTACAGTTTCAACATGACATCACTTGCTGCATCTGGAAGTGAGCTGCGTGGGAGAGTGTGTCTCTACCTTTTATACCTGTGGGCGGAGACTCAGGTAAGGAGTGGTCTGTGGGTGGAGCTGGCCAGGTGGGTGTTAGTGTTAACCCCTGCACTACTGTACCACAGCTGACCCTGGCATGGGCAAGGCATTTACATTTGACAAATCCCCCTCTAAATGCCTGACCTGTGGCTGTGGGCCTGACTGTTTAATTGGCACCCAGGGGCGGATATTGAGTTTGGATACTAGGTGTGAGTGTTGTCTACCCTGTAATGGTTTTGTGAGTATGTCTGCGGTCTGTTCTTCTGTGTCACAATGTATGGCTTTTATGAACCCGATTTTGGAGAGTTGCCTCACGTGTTTGTACTTTATGTCAATATGTCTTGATCTCTGTCCTACTGCGTCGGCCATGGATATTTCTATGGCGGCCTTGTTGTCTTCGTAGATGTTAATCGGGTAAGCTGGTTCGCTCCACACACTGGCGAGTAGGTCGTCGAACCAGTTGAGGTTGTTAGCGGCTTTGGAAAGGCATATATACTCTGCCTCTGTGGTTGAAGTGGCCACCAAGTTTTGTTTACCTGTGTACCAATGCACCGGGCTATTGTTCAAGTAAAATACGTATCCTGATGTGCTTTTCCGGCCTTTGGTATCCCCGGCCCAGTCAGCATCAGCGTAGCAGGAGAGAACGGGCTCGTTGGATGTTTCTGGTTCTAGGACTAGGCACACATCGGCACTTTGTTTCAGATACCTCAGCACCCTCTTTACAGCGTCCCAGTGGTACATGGTAGGTTTGCCCACGTGCCTGGACAATAGATTAACTGATAATGCAATGTCTGGCCTTGTCCAGTTGGCGATATATAGCAGCGAGCCTATGACTGACCTGTACAGTGTGTTGTCCTCAAATTCGGGTGATTCATCATGCATGTTTTTTAGGAAGTCCGGCTGCATGGGTGAATCACACCCCTTGGCATCTGCCATGTTGCATTTGTGCAGTATTTCTTCTATCTTTTCCTTTTGGGACAGCTGAAAACCTTTGGGGGTTTCATTGACCTGCACGCCTAGGTATCTGTTTATTTTCCCAAGGTATTTTAATGTGAAGTGTTCACTCAGTTTGCTGGCGAAGGCGTTGCGATTCCCTTTGTGTTTACTGATGTAAAGTATGTCGTCCACGTAGACTAGGATGTATTTTGGCGAGTCCCCCTCTCTCCTAGTGAAAAAACAGTTGTCGGCTACGGTTGCTGTAAATCCCATTGACTTCAGGACCTCAACCAGGCACTCGTACCAGCGTTTGCCTGACTGTTTCAGTCCATATAGGCTTTTGTGAAGTAGCCAGGTATCTCCCCTGTTGGTCTCTTTACTGTGTGGTGCCCTAACGTATGTTTCCTTATCTAGGTTGGCGTGCAGGTAAGCTGTCTGCACGTCGAAATGGTGTACCTCTAGTCCTAGCAGGGAAGCAATGACCAGGGCACTTTTGACGCTTTCAGTTCTCACGGTGGGCGAGTAAGTGTCGGTGTAGTCCTTTGGGAACCTCTGAGCAAACCCCTGGGCAACCAGTCTTGCCTTGTATAGATTTTGGCCACCCTCCAGGTTCTTGATCTTGAAGATCCACCTGGTATCTATCACACTTTTGCCCTCTGGGACCTTGGCTGGAGTGTAAACTTCTAGCCTTTTCAGACTGTCCACTTATTTGGCCATAGCAGACTCCCACTTTGTCCTCTCCTCCTGAGGTAGCCTCAATACCTCTTCATATGAGTTGGGTGTGACATGGTTCGTGTGTATGTGCATCACGTAGTCATTTAACCTTCTTGGCAATTGGTTCCTGGTTGATTTGACCGGCCTATCTGTCATTTGTTCGGTGTCGTGTAAGTATCTGGCTTCCTTTTGTGTTAGTGAGTCTACACTTATCTTGGGGTGATTCCCTTTCCATTCCTCAATCTTGATGCCTTGGAGATTGGGTTTGTGTCCCTTCCTTTCCTGTCTATCTGCCGTTTCGTGTTTGTCTTGCACTTGCTCGTCTGGCCTATTCTCCCGCCTTGTTTAGGTGTATCCTGGACCAGTTGGCTTGCTCATGGAATGCTGCTGTCCTAGATACCACGAATCTGTCGTTACTGTCCACAAATCTGAAGCCCTTGGTACCTGGCTCGTATCCCATAAACCTCAGTCTCCTGGATACTTTGTCCCCCTTCTTGCGCAGCTGTTTGGGTATATGGACATCAGCAGTTACGCCGAATACATGTAGGTGTGCTATCTGTGGCTTTTTGTTGTACATGAGTTCGTGTGGCGTTTTGTCTATCATGCTGGACCAGGTTCTGTTTAGTGTGTAGTTTGAGTAAACCAAGGCCTCGGACCAGAAGTGTTGGCCAATTCCCGCGTCCTCTAAGGCGCACCTGACCATTGTCTGCAGCGTGGAGTTTCATCGTTCTACGACACCGTTCTGAAAGGCCGAGAATGGGGATGACGTAAAGTGAAGCACGCCTTTGGATCTGAGCCAATGGGAGAAATCCTTTGACAGAAACTCAGATCCTCTGTCAGTCATGATTTGTTTGATTTGGGTGTTGTTTTGAGTCTCTACCCTTTTGTAGAACTCTTTAAATTTTTGGAAGGCCTCATCCTTTCGTCTTAGGGTATAGACGAAGTCATAACGACTATAATCATCCACGATGGTGAGGAAGTATCTTTTCTTGTATTTTATGGATGGCCTTAGGGGCCCCACCAGATCCATGTGGACTAAATTGAATATCTGCTTGGCGGCGCGTGAGGACTTCTTAGGTCTGGGTTTGACCTTTAACTTGGAACATTTGCATACCGAGCACTCGAGGTAATTTTCACAACTCTTTATTTTGATACCCTCGATACAGTTGGCCATTTTTTGGACTACGGGGAAACTGGCGTGCCCTAGTTTCCGGTGTAGTAGGTGAGCACAGTCGTCGTGCATGGGTTTGCCTATCGATGGCCCTCTCTGGGTGTGTTTGGTGGGGTGTGTCTCATGTGTCATGTTCTCCTCGCTCTCTGTCTCTCCCTCATCCACCTGTTCTCCCTCAGCTCTGTCCTGGTTAATGTCTTCCGTGCTTTCTGAGTTGGTGTATATGCTGGGTGTGTTACTCTCATGGAATGTTATGTATGGTAACCCTTGACTGACTGTCACTCTTCCTATATCCTTTCCGCCCTTGCTAACGTGAGCCTTCCCTTCTGCAAAGGTTACCTTAACCCCTGATTCTTCACTGAGTTTTACTGCGGCCAATATGTTGTGGGGTATCTCCGGGACCAGCAGTACCCCCTCTATTTCCCTTACGTCTGGCAGCGTAACTACCCCCTTGCCTGTCACCTTAACCTCGCTTTGATCTGCAACCTTGATTGAGAAGTTCTCCTTTGTGAATGATGAGAGCAGTTTTTGGTTGCAGGTTGTGTGGTTGGAGGCCCCAGAGTCCAGAAGCCACGAGTTGGCCTCCTTACCCTGATGTGTTATGTGGGTGCGCTCCCCTATCCCGTATAATGATCCTGTTCTACTGTCACGTGAGCTATCTCTGTTCCCCCTCCTGTCTCTGGGGTTGGGTGAGTCCCTGCGTCTGTACCTTTCCTCAGAGGTGTGTCTCTCTGTCTGTCTGAACCTATGTTCTGGTCTGCTTCTCTCCCTGTAGTTCTTGGGGCAGTCTCTCTTGAGGTGCCCCCTTGACCCGCAGCTATAGCACTCTGATGCGTTATGCTGTTTTTCCTGGAAGGCTACTTTCTTCTCGCACTTATGTTCCCTGGAGGAGCCAGAGCGGCTCCTTTTCAAATTGTCTTCAGTGATCAGTTTGTTGGACAGTTTCTCAATGGATAGTAGGCCTAGACTAACGGTATTTAAGTGTGCTAAGAAGCTGTCCCATGAGTGATCTAAAGAGTTAATTATTACACTCTTCATGATCTGATCTGATATGACTTCTCCCCTAAGGTGAAGCTCTGCCCTGGTAGCGTTTAAGGACACCAGGTGCTCACTTATGGGGGTCCCTGGTTTGACTGTGGCAGAGAAGAAATCTTTGGAAATCTGGGTGGTGGTAGACACACTTTCACTGTAAAATAACTCAAACATTTTTTGTATGATTTCTGACACAGTGAGATTATGACCAATGCTGTGATAAATTGTGGGGGATATGCTAGCAATTAAAAGGTAAAATGCCCTATGGTGCATACAGTCCAACTCTAAAGTCCATGGTCTCTCTGGGGGGTCATTAATAAAATGTGACATATTTTCTTTTAGGAACACCACCTGAAGCTGCTGTGACCACTCTAGGATATTGCCCCCATCCATCCTCAACTTGGGAAAGTCGCTTGGTAAGTTCCCAGCATTATTTGTAAAGTTACTTACTGCAGGCTGCTGTCCATGGTTCCTTATGTGCCTATAGCAGCAGTACGGCATGGGAACGCTTGCCGGTAGTTTAAAAGTCCCGCTTTGCAATTTTTTTCTTTTTTCTTCTTCTAGGCGGAAGAGCGCATGCGCGAAGTCCATTTCTGCTCTGCCGTCGTCGTGGAAGGACCTGTTCATCGCGGCTCTGGCATAGAGGCCTCTGTCGGTTGGGTAGGCCTCGGCTTCGGTCTTGAAAGTCCAGGTGTGCTCCGGAAGGTGTCGTCCCGCAGCTGCTTCTCCGAAATGAAGATCCTGATGGCGTTGGGGTCCCGGCGACGAATGTAGGTAGCTGCCCCAGTCCCTGCGTTCCAGGGTGCGCGGCCTGGGCGATTGGAGGCGCGGTGTCCCTGGGGTGCGTAGGGGGGTTGGCGCGCTGGTGTGGGCATCGGTGGTCCTCGGGTGGGTGCTCCGTTGCCCCTCTCCTTGCCTCCCCTTTCGTTTTGGCCCCTCCAGTTTCCCTTTTGTAATCTTGAGGCCTGGGCCGAAGGCGGCGGCAAGGGTCTTCATGGCCTTATCGACTTGCCGCTCGGTCGGGGTGTACCTGGGGTCCGAATCGGATTCTGTCCCCTCACCCCGGTCACTTTCTTCGTCGCTCATGGTCCGGCATTTTTCACGCACCGGCCATTTTGAATTCTGGCTGCCGATTGGATGGGGGTCGGCCATCTTGTCCGACCACGTGGACAAAGATGGCCGCCATTTTAAATTTTGAGCGGGGCTTCGGGGCTCGGTGACTGTTGAGGGGTCCTTTCGGGGTGATCCACGCACCGAGTCCAGCTCCTCGAGTTCCGGATCTGAGTCCTCCTCGCTCCTCACCACCTCGCGGTCCATTATGAAGCTCCGCAGGTCTGCGAGGAGGTTCTTGTCGCTGGCTCGCTCCCTCAGTAATCGTAGGATGTCGAGCCACATCCTTTCTTCCTCCCGGTCGTCATGGTCTGCTATTTTTCCTTTCTTGATCTCCCCCTTTTCTTCCGTTGTGGTGGCTTTGGGGTCGGTTGAGGTTTCTACCTCCCCTGGCGATCCCGATGGGTTACTCTCTCGTTGCTTCGGAGGTGTCGCCATCTCGTAGGTAGTGGTGAGTCCTCGTTGTGTGGTCTGAAGTTATTGGGCCATAGAACCATCCTCTGCTACCATTTTGTGACAGGATCCATGGATCAGGCCCAATAACTGACACGATTCAATCATTTAAACAAGTCTCCTTTTATTTACAGTTTCAACATGACATCACTTGCTGCATCTGGAAGTGAGCTGAGTGGGAGAGTGTGTCTACCTTTTATACCTGTGGGCGGAGACTCAGGTAAGGAGTGGCCTGTGGGTGGAGCTGGCCAGGTGGGTGTTAGTGTTAACCCCTGCACTACTGTACCACAGTTGACCCCTGGCATGGGTAAGGCATTTACATTTGACAGTTCAGTACCACACAAGAAGCAAAGACTGAGCAACAAAGGATTCTGATGCAGTTATTCTTATCCATACTTTTGACATCTTATGATTGGTTACAGTTCTGACAGCCCACAGCGACAATTCCCCCCCCCCTTTGCTGCTATACTACAAGCTTACTAATGTGTGTTCCCTCTTAAGTAGGACACAGGTGTTCTTGCAAACTTATCTAAGTTCCTGTCTAAGTTTCCTGCCGTTATGTCTGTGGTCACCTCTGTTTGGCTAGGTATGATATTTTGCTCATGACGGTGTTTCCTGAACCTTCCAGCTGAGGAAGGTTTGTTATTTCTGCGGTTTCACTTTTAGAACAAAGTACTAAAGGGGGATTACGGGGGATTATGGGGGCGACGAGGCGCTCCCATGTAACACCTCTCCTGCGCGAGCTGCACTGGCTCCCGGTGGTCTTCCGGGTGCGCTTCAAGGTGTTGGTGACCACCTTTAAAGCGCTCCATGGCTTAGGGCCGGGGTACTTACGAGACCGCCTTCTGCCACCAATAGCCTCCCACCGGCCAGTACGCTCGCACAGAGTGGGCCTCCTCAGGGTGCCGTCGGCCAGACAATGTCGGCTGGCGACCCCCAGGGGGAGAGCCTTCTCTGTGGCGGCACCTACCCTCTGGAACAACCTCCCCCCAGAGATACGTACAATAAAAGACCTCCGGATTTTTCGTCGGGCCCTGAAAACCCATTTATTTCAACTAGCTGGGCTGGCTTGAGTGAATTTTAAATCAATTTTAAATTGGGTTGTTTTAATTTTCGGCCAAATATTTAATTATTTTAAACTGCTTTTAAATTTTGTATGTATTGTTTTTTACTTTGGCTGTTCACCGCCCTGAGTCCTATTTTGGAGAAGGGCGGTATAGAAATTTAAATAAATGAAATGAAATGAAATCAAAGGGGCCCTTCAGAGATCCTCTAGGCCAGTGGTTCTCAACCTTCCTAATGCCGCGACCCTTTAATACAGTTCCTCATGTTGTGGTGACCCCCAACCAGGGGTGGGTTCTAAATTTTTTTTACTACCGGTTCTGTGGGCGTGGCTTATTTTGTGAGCGTGACTTGGAGGTTATATGACTGGGTGGGCGTGGCTAGCTGGTCATGTGACCGGATGGCCATGGCTATGTGTATAGGGACTACTCAGAGGGCTGTAAAAAGTCATTTCTGACAGGTCCTCGCACTTTTGACTGGTCCTCACACTTATGACCATCCTCACATTTATGCCTGTGCAGCATTCTTAACAACCATGTCACTCATTTCACAACTGCTTCTCTTCAACATGGTATAAGATAGGGCAAAAAACGTAAAATGTGAGGACAGTCGTAAATTCGAGGATTGGTCAAAAGTGCGAGGACCAGTCAAAAATAACTTTTTCAGCCCTCTGAGTAGTCCCTGTGCACAAAAGGACTACCCAGAGGGCTGAAAAAAGTGATTTCTGACAGGTCCTCGCACTTTTGACCGGTCTTCGCAGTTATGACTGGTCATCATTTATGCCCATTGTACCATTCTTAACAACTGTGTCACTCATTTCACAACTGCTTCTCTTCACCATGGTGACAAGATAGGGCAAAAACATAAATTGTGAGGACAGTCGTAAGTTCGAGGACTGGTCAAAAGTGCGAGGACCAGTCAAAAATAACTTTTTCAGCCCTCTGAGTAGTCCATATGCATAAAAGGATACAGCAATAGAGAGGGATGAAGGAAGGGAAGGGAAATTAGAGTAGGAGTGAAGGTAAGAGAGGGAGGAAGAGAGGAGGAGAAGGAGAAAGAAAGAGGAAGTAGGGAGAAGAAGAAGAGGGGGGAAAGAGAAAGTAAGAAGGAAAGAAAAGAGAGAGGTGGTAGGTTTGAGGAGAAAGATTGCTGTACAATAAAAAAAATGAAAGGGAAGAAAGCCAACCGCAAACAAATATTAAGATATTAAGATAAAGAATGAATTGTTAAACTTTAAAGAATAAAGGAGAACAAATAGGAATAAATAGCAATAATTAGAAACACACATACAAACATACAACGTATTTTCTTTGAACAGAGTATTTGGCCGGTTCACAAATTTAAACAGTTGTAGGAGGTTAGCACCCACCCCTTTCCTAGAAGAATGAAATATTTTGGGAAATATTAAAAAGGCAGAATATTATATTTCCCTGGATGAGAAATGGAGAAGCATATTTTACAGACAAAGCAGCTCCCACCTTCCTGCCCCCCACCCTTTGTTAATGGGCCAGAGGCAGAAAGTCAATCCTTTGTCAAAGGACATTTGCAACACAATAGCAACAGAAACTAACACAATGGGCCCCATCAAGCCATGTGATCCTGTCCACCATTAAACAATCTTTCCAAGCAGTCTCCATGTTTCCAGTGTCTTTTTCCCCACTTGGAGCAGAACCCAGAAGGATATTTCTTCCAACACAGTATTTAGTCATTTCAATTAAATTTACAATTTCTATATTTCCTTTTTACCATATTTATTCCTCATCTATTTTTTTTTAAAAACCAATATTACCCTTCATCCTCATCTCTAATCTTAATCAAATTCAATTTTTCCCTTCTATTCTATATTATACCCCTTCCCATTGTCATCTATTTTTATATCCATCCTCACATTGGTTAATTATGTAATACAGTTGTTTAATACAAATTCAACATTTTAATATAAATCAATTAGTTATATAACTATCTTTTTTGTATATTAATATGAACATGAATATTCCAATTATTTCCATGCAATCCAATTTCTTACAAATCAATTAATTATATTTACCAATACTAATAAATCAAATAATTTCCCCCATATATTCCTCCAAACCACAACCATTTCTGCTTTCAACATAATATCCAATTAATAGTATCTCAATTATTACAATTCCCTAAATAGAGCTTTTTTTTCTTTTGTGTTTTAAAATCTTGCCCTAAATTTCCCATTGTTTGCAGTTTTGCACCTACCTTTTTTGGTGAGGAAAAAGAAATCTCTCTGCCTCATTTTGTCACATTAATTTCAATTTCCCTTCTCAGCATAGCTAGGGGGAAAAAAATTTGCTCCAGGAATTTACCTCTTTGCAGCTAGCTCTTTGAAGCCCCCCTCAAGCCACCAGCTGGGACTCCGGAGGCAGCAATAGATTGGGAGTGGGCGGGGTAAGCGAACGGCGACCGGGCGATCCAACAGAGGCAGAGGGGGAGGGGGAGTGAAGGCGTGGGGGGAGGGGGCGAGAGAGGGCTTTGGCGACCCCTGTGAAATGGCCGTTCGACCCCCAAAGGGGTCGCGACCCCCAGGTTGAGAACCGCTGCTCTAGGCTGACCCCGGTATTATATCACTTTTATATCCAATTTCATTATTCTATATTATTCTTCCACATTATTCCAGCAGGTTTTGGTCTTCCATATTAACATCCTGGGCATCAATTGTTTCAACTTCAACCCCTCAAAACGACATTATATAGGGCACTGCACACCAGAACAATTAGACACAAGGACAGTTTTTTTCCTCCCCCGTGCCATCCAGGGGTGAAATCCAGCAGGTTCTGACAGATTCTGGAGAACTGGTAGCAGAAATGTTGAGTAGTTTGGAAGGCCGGCAAATATCACCTCTGGCTGGTCCCAGAGTGAGATGGGAATGGAGATTTTGCAATATCCTTTCCCTGGAGTGGGGTGGGAATGCGGATTTTATTTATTTTATTTTATTCATTCAATTTATATGCCGCCCCTCTCCGAAGACTCAGGGCGGCTCACAATACGTTTAAAAAATCATTATAAAAACATTTAAAAATTAAAAACATTAAAACCCATTCACACCATTCATGGCCGGATCTCGTCAGATCGCAAAGCGAGATCAACGGCCCCAGACCTGCCGGAAAAGCCAGGTCTTCATTGCTTTTTGGAAGGCCAATAGGGTGGGGATGCAGTATCCTTCCCCTGGAGTGGGGAGGGAATGGAGATTTTGCAGTATCCTTCCTCTGCCACGCCCACCAAGCCACGCCCACAGAACCGGTAGTAAAAAAAAATGGTATTTCACCACTGATGCCATCCCTCTGCTGAACAATTCATTCCCACAACACTGTCAAACTATTTAATAATTAGTATTATTCCTCTCATCCTTCCCATTACCGATCTCCTTTTCTACTTATGACTCTAACTTTGTTGCTTGTATCTTTACGGTTTACCCATATTTTTCACTCCATAAGGCGCACTTTTTTGCCTCCCAAAAGTGGGTGGAAATGTCTATGAGTCTTATGGAGTGAATATTGCCAAAGCCCCACCCACCTGCCGGTCCCCACCCACTGGCCGTTTTCGGCCTCCATGTGTCCCATTTTCGGCCTCCATGTGCCCCATTTTCAGCCTCCACATGTCCTGTTTTTGGCCTCCACACATCCCGCTTTCAGCCTCCCTGTGCCCCATTTTCAGCTCTGCGCACCTCATTTTTGGCCTCTGCGTGCCCCATTTTTGGCATCCACACATTCTGGTTTCGGCTTCCGCACAGGACTTTCGCAGAGGCCGATAACGGGGCACGCAGAGGCCAAAAACAGGACATGTGAAGGCCAAAAAAAGGGCACACGGAGGCCGAAAACAGGAATGTGTCAGGGGCATCTTACGTAGTGAAAAATACGGTACATTGTTTTATTTACCATATTTTTCGGAGTATAAGATGCACCTTTTTGCCCCCTAAAAGGGGGTGAAAATTTAGGTGCGCCTTATACACCAAATGTAGCCCCGCCCACCCACTGGCCCCCACCCTTTGGCCTCTGCCTCCCAGCAGTTTATCTCCTTGCAAGCAAACAGCAAGAAGAAACAGCTCCTTTCAGCTTCAGCCCAGCCTAATTAGCACAAGTTGATTAGATCGGCCTCCCGACTCTCAGCTGATTTGCTCTCAGCTGTTTTGCGCAGGGGTCTGCTGCTTGCTGCAAGGAGGTAAATTGCTGGAGCAGATTTTTCTTTTCCTTGTGCTAATCAAGCTATGCTGAAAACAACACTGAAAGTAAAGCAGGCTGTTTGCTGCAAGGAGGCAAAATTGCTCAGAGGCACAGGCAGTGGGAGATTTCTTTTTCTTCTTTTCCTCACCAAAAAAAGGTAGGTGCGTCTTATACTCCGAAAAATACGGTAGTTTCCTAGTAGGGTTTATGTTGATGGCTTATTTACTATCCTATGACTATTCTAAGTGTTGTATCTTATGATTCACAATGAAAGTATTTTTATGATGACTATGATCGTGATTAATCACTTACAGCTTTTGTGCACACCGAGAGCTTATGCACTGAGGACAAATTCATTTTGTGTCCAATCGCACTTGGCCAAGAAAGAATTCTATTCTATGCTAGAGACACCGAGAACATAGCTGACTTCTCTGCGTTCAACCACTGCCTGTCTCAAAAGAGTCCCCAGGCTTGTGAGTTGTTTCTTCTCCTTTTTTCGATCCTTGTGAGAGAATCTTTTTGTTCCCGGTCTTAAGTTTGTCATGTGAAATCCCCCCCGGGGAGGTCCCCATAGAATCAAATGGATATTTGCTAAAATCTCAGATGTGATTTTTTTGAAAGGAAAGAGGCGAAAAGGAAACAAAAAGAAACAAAAATGTGCAAAAGGGATGTGGTAAGGATCAGAAAGGTTTTTGAGGGCTCCTTTGGGGCCCTGGGGTAGGGGTGGAGGATCAGACAGCGGCCTCATGCTTTGTGCACTAACGTGTAAGGATCAAGTATTGATGTAAGTGTCTAGTCCTTAAGGAGGAGAAAGCAACCAAATTTTTTTTATTATTATTTTGCAAATGTGGGGGGGGGGGAAATCAGGAGACCTAGAATTGGTCTTCATTAGAGGGGAGGGGGATGAAAATTGTAGAGTAAGTGTTAGGAAATGAGTATTACCTACCTTTTTGGATTGGCAATACATAAACCATCAATATAGCTTTAAGACTGCTGTATTGCATCATACTGTGTCCTGATTGGTTAGCTCTGTAGCCAATCTCCTTAAGAGGGAGCTAGAAACATGGTTTGTTTCTCTTTGCTGTTCTTCCTGTCTGATATCTCTGTATGCTACTGTTTGCAAATCCAGAAGAACTGTGTATGGTGAATGACTAGGATGACTGGTAAGAATACTTTGTTATTGGATTATCCCTGGACTGTAATTTTGCTTTATATGTGTATGACCTGGACTGTTTATTGGACTGTGCCTTACTATTTCCTTACAGTAAACACAACTCAGTGTATCTGTGTGTTGACTGTGTTTATTTGTACCTACTTTCAATTGCTTTCATGTACACACCTTACTATTCAAGGGTTACTCTACAAATTCCTTAACAGTAAGAGCAAGGAAGTTCTTGCATAAAACGAAATGAAATACATACAATACTATACAATATACAATACAATAAAAGGCAAGGCAAGGCAAGGCAATAATAAAATAAAATATAAAGTAAAATAAAATAAAATAAAATAAAATAAAATAAAATAAAATAAAATAAAATAAAATAAAATAAAATAAAATAATAAAATAAAATAAAATAAAATAAAATAAAATAAAATAAAATAAAATAAAATAATAAAATAAAATAAAATAAAATAAAATAAAATAAAATAAAATAAAATAATAAAATAAAATAAAATAAAATAAAATAAAATAAAATAAAATAAAATAAAATAAAATAAAATAATAAAATAAAATAAAATAAAATAAAATAAAACAATACAAAACAAAACAAAACAAAACAAAACAAAACAAAACAATACAATACAATACAAATACAATACAATACAATACAATACAATACAATACAATTGTTAAGGATATTGTTGTTGTGTTACCAACCAGCAGAGTGTAGAGCACAGAGAAACGTTGCTGAGAGCAATGAATAAGAGATGTGCAAACTGGTTTATCAAAAATTTACTTTATAGTGAAAAAACAATTTCATAATCTTTAAATCAATCCAAATCTTTGACAGTTAAACCAGTCCAGTGATACAAAAGCTCTTCCACACAAACAGTAGTTGGTTAGAATAACAAACTCACTCTGGTTCACAAACCATGATGGTAGCAGATCCATCCAACCAATGATAGCACAATGGTAGCAACTCCACACACAATGGTAGCTTATCATCAACTGAATACTTTACAGTACCTTTCTTACATACATTCACAACCAGTGATTATCTAATTACAACATGACGCAGCATTACATTGAAACAGCAGGAAAACTTTAAAGTCACACAATACATATTGATATTAAAGTCACAGAACACATATATTGCCTGGACAACATGTTAGGCTCAAACCATATCCTAACAACAATTGTTTTAGAAAACAGTTGAGGCCACTTAAAGGTTTGTCTCTGTCCTCAGGGTCACAAACCCTCAGGGTCTGTGTCTGAGGACACAGACAAACCTCCAAGTGGCCTCAATGACTTTCTAAAAGGATGCAAAAGACCAGTTGTCTGCAAGGTGTATAAATCCTTCCATTCCCCACCATCCAGTCAGAGCGGAAGAAGCTTCTTGGATGAGAAGCGAAACGTCTTCAAAAGAAAAAAACCAGAAAGTCCAGTTGCCTCTTCAAAAGGCATCTTTGGGATAACCATGACTTGGATGACAGAGAAGTCCCATAGACATTTAGTGATTGTCCTCCCTTGTGACTTATATTTTCTCCTTTTTGAGGAAGTGACACTGAACCCAGGAAGGGTTTGCAGGATTCCACTCTGTGAATTTGTTCTGCCCTAGCTACCCCAAAGAACACAGTGCACACAAAGTTTGTACAAAACTTAAATTTACTAAAATAACTCAGTCTTCTCCAAACAAAGGCTGTTAATAAACTTCCTTAACAGCCTGCAAGAAAACAAAGATAAAGTAATCACAATCTTACTAAGGTTGGCAGAAAGCCCAGAAGCAATTTGCAGAGAATCCAGACGTGAAGGAGAATGAACTAAAGTTGTTCCCTGCAAATTGCTTCAGTCGGTGTTCCTCCTTAAATAGGCTAAGGGAGTGGCCAATTAGCCCCAAGCCTTACTCTCGAGGAGACCTCCTCCTGAGGAGTCACGCCTGCCTTTTGGCAGCTCTGCGCGCCCGTGCATCGAGAAGAGGCTCCTCCTCTTCTTCCTCTTCACTTATGGGAGCTTCTGGAGCTTCTGAAGGCCCTGGCTGAATCCCTGCCTCTGGCACCACATCTTCTCCAGCCTCCTCATTGTCCGACTCAGGTGCCAGCTGCACAGGCTGCTGGCGCAGCACCACACCAGCCTCCTCGCTGTTGGAATCTGCTACAATCCGCACAGGGCGCTGACGGGCCACAACAGAATGTCTCTCTTTTAAATGCAGACTCAAAGATATTTTGCAAACGGGATGGGCCAGTTTGCTGGAGTTTAGCATCGGCCTTCAAAGCTGGAAACTTTTTAAGGGCAGGAAATCCCTTAAAATTTAAGGGCACTTTAGAGGTAGTCCTTGCCTTACAAAAGTTCATTTAGCAACAATTCAAAGTTAAAACAGCACTGATAAAAGTGACTTAAGGGTTGTTTTTCATGCTTATGTCCGCTGCAGCATCCCCAGGGTCACATCATCAAAATTCAGACCTATGGCAACTGTCTCATATTTATGACGGTTGCAGAGTCCCGGGGTCATGTGATCTCCTTTTGCGACCTTCTGACAAGCAAAGTCCATGGGGAAAACCCAGATTCACTTACCAACTGTGTTCCTAATTTAACAAACTGCAGTAATTCACTTAACGGCGGTGGCAAGAAAGGCAGTAAAATGGAGCAAAATTCATTTCACAAATGTCTCGCTTCGGAAAACAAAAACAAAAAAAATTGGGCTCAATGGTGATTGTAACTTGAGGACTACCTGACATTTATTTCTGCTAAAATGGGCAGTTGCCAATAAGGCCAGGAGATGTCATTTTGATCCTATAGTGGTGTTTCCCATTTTTAGTCAATTTAAGATGGGTGGACTTCAGCTCCCAGAATCCCCCAGCCATCATGCTTTAAGAAGGGTGGACTTCCACTCCCAGAATCCCCCAGCCAGCCATGCTTTAAGAAGGGTGAACTTCCACTCTCAGAATCCCCCAGCCAGCCATGCTTTAAGAAGGGTGGACTTCCATTCCCAGAATCCCCCAGCCAGCCATGCTTTAAGAAGGGTGGGCTTCCACTCCCAGAATCCCCCAGCCAGCCATGCTTTAAGAAGGGTGAACTTCCACTCTCAGAATCCCCCAGCCAGCCATGCTTTAAGAAGGGTGGACTTCCATTCCCAGAATCCCCCAGCCATCATGCTTTAAGAAGGGTGGACTTCCACTCCCAGAATCCCCCAGCCAGCCATGCTTTAAGAAGGGTGAACTTCCACTCTCAGAATCCCCCAGCCAGCCATGCTTTAAGAAGGGTGGACTTCCATTCCCAGAATCCCCCAGCCAGCCATGCTTTAAGAAGGGTGGGCTTCCACTCCCAGAATTCCCCAGCCAGCATGATTTAAGAGGGATGGACTTCCACTCCCAGAATTCCCCAGCCAGCCATGCTTTAAGAAGGGTGGACTTCCACTCCCAGAATTCCCCAGCCAGCATGCTTTAAGATGGATGGACTTCCACTCCCAGAATTCCCCAGCCAGCCATGCTTTAAGAGGGATGGACTTCCACTCCCAGAATCCCCCAGCCAGCCATGCTTTAAGAAGGGTGGGCTTCCACTCCCAGAATTCCCCAGCCAGCATGTTTTAAGAGGGATGGACTTCCACTCCCAGAATCCCCCAGCCAGCCTGCTTTAAGATGGATGGACTTCCACTCCCAGAATCCCCCAGCCAGCAGGCTTTAAGAGGGGTGGACTTCCACTCCCAGAATTCCCCAGCCAGCCTGCTTTAAGAGGGGTGGACTTCCACTCCCAGAATCCCCCAGCCAGCCATGTTGCCTTGGGAATTCTGGGAACTGAAGTCCACCCACCTTACAATAGTTAAGTTGGAAATAGCTCCCCTGACAACACAACCATCATTTTTGCAGCTTTTAGCTACAGCCATGGAAGAGGTTATTTTCTTTAATTCATTTAGCAAAGTGCATCGTCCAATATACCTTCTTTACCATAACACATATCCCCTTCTCTGAATCCATGTGTTTCATCGTAATATTCGATATAATGACGTATCCTCAACATTCCTTTCGCCAAGGGCTGCATTAGCTGACCCATTTCTGGGAAAATGCAGGACGGTCAAAATTAATGGCTTGTTTTTCTGGGCTGCCTTCCAACACAGCAATATATTTTGATTGGAGAAAATATTGTGTAGGGTTGATTTACTTCCCAGCTGCTGATAAAGAAAACAAAAGGAAAAAAAACCCTATTTGTTTCGGATGGACGACAACAATTCCTGTTCTCAGAGAAGGGGAAAAAATGCTTCACAAGATCCATGAATGAAACCAGGTTTGTGGCTTGGCTTAGCCCAAGGGAGAACTCAGTTAGGGCTATTTTTTTTCTTTAAATAAACAAGCTTCCCACATCTCACTTTCCGTGTATTGTCTTCTTGGTATCAACTCCTGCGGACCTCAGTTGACTTCCTTATTTCATGATAAATCTCTGTATCACACTAGCTCAGTATTTTTCCAATTTTGGTGACTTTAAGATGGGTGGACTTCCACTCCCAGAATTCCCCAGGCAGCATGCTTTAAGATGGGTGGACTTCCACTCCCAGAATTCCCCAGTCAGCCTGCTTTAAGACGGGTGGACTTCCACTCCCAGAATCCCCCAGCCAGCATGCTTTAAGACGGGTGGACTTCCACTCCCAGAATCCCCCAGTCAGCATGCTTTAAGACGGGTGGACTTCCACTCCCAGAATTCCCCAGCCAGCATGCCTTAAGAGGGGTGCACTTCCACTCCCAGAATCCCCCAGCCAGCCTGCTTTAAGAGGGGTGGGCTTTCACTCCCAGAATGCCCCAGTCAGCCATGCTTTAAGACGGGTGGACTTCCACTCCCAGAATTCCCCAGTCAGCCATGCTTTAAGAGGGGTGCACTTCCACTCCCAGAATCCACCAGCCAGCCTGCTTTAAGAGGGGTGGGCTTTCACTCCCAGAATCCCCCAGCCAGCCATGCTTTAAGACGGGTGGACTTCCACTCCCAGAATTCCCCAGTCAGCCATGCTTTAAGAGGGGTGCACTTCCACTCCCAGAATCCCCCAGTCAGCATGCTTTAAGACGGTTGGACTACCACTCCCAGAATTCCCCAGCCAGCATGCCTTAAGAGGGGTGGACTTCCACTCCCAGAATCCCCCAGCCAGCCTGCTTTAAGAGGGGTGGGCTTCCACTCCCAGAATGCCCCAGTCAGCATGCTTTAAGAGGGATGGACTTCCACTCCCAGAATTCCCCAGTCAGCATGTTTTAAGAGGGGAGTACTTCCACTCCCAGAATCCCTCAGTCAGCATGCTTTAAGAGGGATGGACTTCCACTCCCAGAATCCCCCAGTCAGCATGCTTTAAGAGGGGTGCACTTTCACTCCCAGAATCCCAACCAGCATGCTTTAAGATGGGTGGACCTCCACTCCCAGAATCCCCCAGCCAGCCTGCTTTAAAAGGGGTGGACTCCCACTCCCAGAATTCCCCAGCCAGCATGCTTTAAGAGGGGTGGACTTCCACTCCCAGAATCCCCCAGCCAGCCTGCTTTAAGAGGGGTGGACTTCCACTCCCAGAATTCCCCAGCCAGCATGCTTTAAGAGGGGTGGACTTGCACTCCCAGAATCCCCCAGCCAGCCTGCTTTAAGAGGGGTGGACTTCAACTCCCAGAATTCCCCAGCCAGCCTGCTTTAAGAGGGGTGGACTTCCACTCCCAGAATTCCCCAGCCAGCATGCTTTAAGAGGGGTGGACTTCCACTCCCAGAATCCCCCAGCCAGCCTGCTTTAAGAGGGGTGGACTTCAACTCCCAGAATTCCCCAGCCAGCCTGCTTTAAGAGGGGAGGACTTCCACTCCCAGAATTCCCCAGCCAGCCTGCTTTAAGAGGGGTGGACTTCAACTCCCAGAATTCCCCAGCCAGCCTGCTTTAAGAGGGGAGGACTTCCACTCCCAGAATTCCCCAGCCAGCCTGCTTTAAGAGGGGTGGACTTCCACTCCCAGAATCCCCCAGCCAGCCTGCTTTAAGAGGGGTGGACTTCCACTCCCAGAATTCCCCAGCCAGCATGCTTTAAGAGGGGTGGACTTCCACTCCCAGAATCCCCCAGCCAGCCTGCTTTAAGAGGGGTGGACTTCAACTCCCAGAATTCCCCAGCCAGCCTGCTTTAAGAGGGGTGGACTTCCACTCCCAGAATCCCCCAGCCAGCCTGCTTTAAGAGGGGTGGACTTCCACTCCCAGAATCCCCCAGCCAGCATCCTTTAAGATGGCTGCATTCCACTCCCAGAATTCCCTGAGGTCGAGTGATCGAAATTCAAATACTGGGCAACTGGTTCATATTTATGACGGTCGCAATGTCCCAGGGTCACATGATCTCCTTTTGCGACCTTCTGACAAAGTCAGTGGGGTAGCCAGATTCACTTAACCCTGTTTCTAACTTAACCTCTGCAGTGATTCACTTAACAACTGTGGCATGCAAGGTCGTAAAATGGGGTGAAAAACTCACTGCACAACTTGTCTCGCTTAGCAACGGAAATACGACCAGTGCTGACCATAAACCAAGGACTCTCTTTAAAAGCGTAACGGAATGTCAAACCCTTTTATGAACGTTCCAAATTTAGAATTTTCCAGAGGAAGGAGAAAGAGAGGAAAAGGAAGGTGTGACAGCCAGAAAGGCTTTTGCACAACTGGGGTTGTGTGTGTCCATTGTGTCCTTTCCGGGAACAGGCAGTCACGAATGCTTCGGCCATCTCCTGGCTGGATTACTGCAATGCCCTCTTTGTGGGGCTGCCCTTGAAGAGTATCCAGAAGCTGCAGCTGGTTTGTAAAGCAGCAAGGATATCGTTCCTTCAAAGCCACATTGGCTGCCAAAGTGTGAATCCCCGTTATTCAAGGTGGTGAACCCCATTATTTGCAGGACCCTCTCTGGGAACAACTACCTTGCTTAGCAATGGAATGTAGGGGGTCCATTGTGGTCGTAAATCGAGGACTACCTGTATTTCCCCCACCCACCTCCAAATCCGTTACTGCCTTCAAGGAAGAATTATTGTCTTAATCGAAACGAACATGTCAGAAATGAAGTGTAGAAATGTTGATAAAAACTTACTGAGAACTGAGCATTTTAAGGGTGTCATTTGAGGGGCTGCCCCAAAGAAGAGTGGGGGGGCAATGTATTTTCCAAAGCTCCTGAGGGCAGAACAAGAAACAATTTAAAATTTAAGATGGGTCACTCGGACTTCTGGCCTTAGGACACGTCAATCTCTATGCCAAAGATATTTTTTTTTCCCCAATAGGAAACTAGACTTTCTGTTTTTGAAGACGTTTCGCTTCTCATCCGAGAAGCTTCTTCAGCTCTGACTGGATAGTGGGGAAGGGTTTATTATAAATGACTAGCTGTCTGCAAGGTGTGAAGTTTCCGAAAGATGCCCTAATTAGTTCATGAGCCATGAGCCAAACTTCAAAAGAAATACAGTCATTTATTAGGAGCAGCTTCCGGCAATACTCGGATGCAGTTAGAACTAATCCCAGGTAGATTTACGTTCCCCTCTGACCCTGTCTCTCCCCTCCTCTCTGGCCATGTCATAAATCACATTCTCCAATTCACCACTTTGGCTGGCTGTGAAACCCAACACCCTCCGACTGATTGCGGTAAGAAAGCATCTATGGAATGCAGCTTCAGTTAGGGAAATCAATCAGCTCCATCAGTTCTCCCTCCCTCCTGCTCTTGGCAACTTGAAAGCTTTGCAAGTTGACACAAGGAATATAAATCCTTCCCTTATTATATAAGTAATATATATTACTTAGTATTATGTAGTATTATTTGAATTAAGAATTTTGTTTAAATGTTAAATGGCTATATTTTTAAAATTAGAGATAAGATTGAGGACTACCTGTGTGCTTAGTCTAATAGCAATCCAAATATTTCGAGGGTACACAACATTTATTGCCCTCGAGTGAGCTTGCTTGATAAGCAACCAACGATGGGCTCAACTGTGTGGGCTCTTATTGTGGTTGTGTAAGTCAAGGACTGTCTATACCCATGATGGTGAACCTATGGCACATGTGCCACAGGTGGCACATGGAGCCATATCGGTGGGCATGCAAGCGTTGCCCTAGCTCAGCTGCAGCGCAGATGCGCGTGTCGACCAGCTGATTTTCAGGCCTTCTGGGCCCACCAGAAGTTGGGAAACAGGCTGTTTCCGGCCTCCAGAGGGCCTCTGGAGGGGTGGAAAAGAACATTTTCGCCCTCACCAGGCTCCTAGAAAGCCTCTGGAGCCTGGGGAGGGCGAAAAAACAGGCCTACCGGCCCCACCATGCCATCATGTGCCAAAAGCAAGGGGAGTGCAGGGTCAGGTGCACATGTGCAGGAGGCGGGGCGCCTTGAATTATGGGTGTGGGCATGTGCGCACGCAACCTCCCCGCACTCCCCCCACTTTGGGCAAAAAGATTAGCCATCACTGGTCTATACTCCCCGTTTTATCCAAGTTGTCACAGCCCTCTGAACTTGGGTTTTTTTTTTTCTTCAGTCTTTTAACTCCAACGCCCAGAATTAGAACTCCTAAAATAGGCTCCAGCCCAGGAAAATTAAGTCTTTTGCTGCCCAATTTGCGATAAAGGGATGTCTGATGCGATTGTTGAAATTCAAGATGTGCCAGTTTCAAAGGCATCATAAACAAGACAGGTCACGTGATGCAAAAGTGCACATGTGCAGTTAAGCTCAGCAGACCATGGTTAGCACCCTCCAGAAGCTCTGACTTGACAGTTTTAAGTTATTTTTGGCTTTACAGTGTTGGGAGTGGTAAGTCACGTAGTAAGATTTTTACTTTGGTGTTTACAAATTCACTCTGGGCCTTTCATCCTTATCCCTTTGTGTATTTCAAGGAGTTTAAAAATGCCTAATGTTCTTTTATGACTTGCTAAAATTGGTTATGTGCACTTTACTTATGTCCCGTTGATGCTGCTGCATTCGTGGCTTGACTCCTTTTGCTTCAATCTTTCTGTCCATTCAACAGCAAATGCAAGAAATGTCTAAAGCAAAGATTATTTTCCATGCTCTATAGCCGTGGTGAACCTATGGCATGTGTGCCACATCTGGCACGCATCTCTGCGGCCACACGAGCAGTTGACCAGCTCATGTCCACTGCACATATGCCCGCCTCCCACCGGCCAGTTGATTTTCGGAATGCGCAGAGGCTGGGGTACATACGGGAGATGCGCACACACGCACGGGGGAGCTAAGTGCAGAAATGGGCTACTTTCCAGCTTCCGGAGGGCTTCCAGAGCCTGAGAGAGGCAGTTTTCACCCTCCTGGAGGCTTGGGGAAAGCCTCCAGAGCCTGGGGAGGGCGAAAAACAGGCCTCCCAGGAGTTCCAGAAGTCTGGAAACGGGCCAGTTTCCAGCTTCCAGAGCCCAGGGGAGGCCGTTTTTGCCCTCCCGGAGGCTCAAGGAAAGCCTCCGGAGCCTGGGGAGAGCAAAAACACCCTCCTTCCCGCCATGGTGCAGTTTGCTCAAATTTTTGAATCCCACCCCTCGCACGCATGCTCATACGTGGGGAGCTGGGTGGGTGTTGCATATATAGTACATGCAAAGACCTTAAGATAACAACTGTAATGGAGCTTGCCCATCAGTAGTGACTCATGACTAAGCTAAATCAAGTCACCCACTTGGCGATGCAGTGGTTAAAATGCAGTATTGCAAGCTAACTCACTGCTCACTGCCAGCAGTTTGATCCTGACTGGTTCAAGCTTGACTCAGCCTTCAATCCTTCCAAGGTAGATAAAATGGGAACCCCAATTGTTGGGGGCAAGATGCCCACTCTATAAACTGCTTAGAGGGCTTGAAAGCACTGTGAAGGCTAAGCCCTATTGCTATATGATGAACCTAGTTTTGGCTTGTGGTGACTGTGCAAACACAACAGTTAAAGCAATCAGAGATTTGCCAAATACCAGAAATATTGGTTTTGACAAAACTGTCATAAAACATGGTCACATGATACTGCAGCCAGCCATAAATGCCTAACTGCAGGAGGGAAACCAGTCAGAACTTCGAAACTGGATGGATCTTAATGGTGATGAAGATTCAGTCATCCCGATAGAGTCGTTTGGAAGTTGAGTAATGGCAACTGGATTCCTTTTGCCGATTTGAACCT
>JAKOOJ010000017.1:17374320-17481820 GCA_022577455.1 Arizona elegans
TCTCAATGGTGTCACTTGGCTCCACCTCCAGGGTAATGGTCTTGCCAGTCAAGGTCTTGACGAAGATCTGCATTTTTTATCTGCAATGACATAGCATGGAAAAATTAGACCTGGCTTGATCAAAATATAAATTTGTATATATACAGAAACCTCAAAAACGTATTTTGTGGTAAAAATAAAGCATCCACTTTATTTAATCACCCATATCAATTGCACTACAGTAGATAATATTGTTCCATCCTATACCCAAAGATCCTACCATGAATATGAAATACTGAGGTATTAAAGTATATATCCTCTTGTTGCTGTTATTTTTACTTATCACATTTCCATACTTCCCATTTCACCCGCGACGCCAATGCTATTGTATTAAATAGCTGCCCAGTTCATTTAGAAATCTAAGTTTTGCACTGATTTGAATTTATTGCTGCATTCCCAATGCATTCACATATTTATAAGCAATATACAATGTATAATTGATGTATAACTCATTAAAAAAAAGCATTGCAAGAGTCTCAGCCCCTCAAATTTCCAATACTATCAAATGTATAATCAAATTGCAGCAAAAAAAATTGTAGCTATCCTTCCAAAACAGCATCTTAAGTGTAGCACACCTACAAAGTTATCACATAGAATGGCCATAATTTGCATTAGATTGTTCTGGGGTCTTGTGTATTTCTATTCTCTTTCACTTAATATCACCGACACAACAGCCTGGAAAATCTTAGGTTAGAAGCTGGCACCATTTTTCTTTGTAGGGACTTCTAGTCCCCATAAATACTGTATCTGACAACCAATATCCAGGCTATGTTGAGGTCCTGTAAACGACTGCAGGGAACTGCTAACTCAGAAAGGTTATCCTGCAGCACCCATTAGCATGTAAATACCACATTTAACCATATCAGGAAGTAATTCAAGATTGTACCAATGGCCATGCTGGTCATGGTTTAACCCAGCAGACCTATCTCTAAACTGCCCATTAGGCACTTAATTTTGAGAAGGGCATAGAAAGCTAAGCTTATTAAAGCACCAGCTTTTATATTGTTCAATAGGGTTTTATCAACCCTGCATAATAATAGCACAGACACATACAGGTAGTCCTCAATTTACAACAGTTCTTTTAGTGACTCTTCAAAGATATAACAGATCCAAATGATGCAACACTGATTTATACCTTCCACATCACCTTTTTTTAATCTTATCAACGAGCAATGCAACGGAATTGCAGAGAGACAGAGGGAGGGGGGAGAGGGAAGAGTAGGAAAGAAGTAGGTAGATGTTTTACAGAGGGCGAGAGACAAGACACAGAGATATACACAGAAAGAGAGGGGAAGCAGAAAATAGGTAGGTAGGGAGAGAGAGAGAGAAAGAGATGAAGATATATATACACTTGTGCTCATAAATTTACATACCCTGGCAGAATTTCTTGGGCATTTTTCAGAATATGAATAACACAAAAACTTTTCTTTCACTCATTAGCGTTTGGCTGAAGCCATTTATTATCAATCAACTGTGTTTACTCTTTTTCAATCATAAGAAACTACCCAAATGACCCTGATCACAAGTTTACACCCCCACTTCTTAATACGGCCTTTAATATTAATGACAGTTTGAAGTCTTTTGTGGTATGTGTGGATGAGGCTCTATCTTTTCAGATGGTAAAGCTGTCCATTCTTCCTGGCAAAAAGCCTCCAGGTCCTGTAAATTCTTGGGCTGTCTTGCATGAACTGCACGTTTGAGATCTCCCCAGAGTGGCTCAATGATATTGAGGTCAGGAGACTGAGATGACCACTCCAGAACCTTCACGTTATTCTGCCTCCAGTATCTTTTGATAACATACTGCATTCATCGTGCCATCAATTCTGACCAAATATCCTGTGCCTTTGTAGCTCACACATCCCCAAAACATCAGTGATCCACCTGTGTTTCACAGTACGAATGTGGTGTACTTTTCATCATAGGCCTCTCCAAATGTAGCGTTTATGGTTGTGGCTGAAAAGCTCAATTTTGGTCTCATCACTCCAAATGACTTTGTGCCAGGTTTGAGACTTGTCTCTGTGCTGTTTGGCCTATTAGCGGGATACTTTGTGGCTGCGGGGATACTTTGTGGCATTTGCGCAGCCCATCTTTCTTCCAGTGCCTCCTTATTGTGCATCCTGCAACAGCCACACCACATGTTTTCAGAGAGTCCTGTATTTCACCTGAAGTTATTTGTGGGTTTTTCTTTGCATCCCGAACAATTTTCCTGGCAGTTGTGGCTGAAAGTTTAGTTGGTCTACCTGACCGTGGTTTGGTTTCAACAGAACCCCTCATTTTCCACTTCTTGATTAGAGTCTGAACACTGCTGATTGGCATTCTCAATTCCTTGGATATCTTTTTATATCCCTTTCCTGCTTTATATAGTTCAACTACCCTTTCCGCAGATCCTTTGACAATTCTTTTGCTTTCCCCATGACTCAGAAACATCGGTGCAGCACTGGATGAAGGGTGCAAGGGTCTGTCAGGCGGCCAGAAACTCACTGACCTTTTATACACACAAACTAATTACCTGCAAACAGATCACAGGTGATGGTTACCTTTAATAGCCATTCACAGCCCTTTGTGTCAACCTGTGTGCATGTTATCAGGCCACAATCACCAGGGTATGTAAACTTTTGAACAGGGTCATTTGGGTAGTTTCTGTTGTCATTATGATTGAAAAAGAGTAAACACAGTTGATTAATAATAAATGGCTTCAGCCAAACACTAACCATGAGTGAAATAAAGGTTTTCCTGTTATCATTCATATTCTCTGAAAAAATGGCTAGGAAATCATAAATTCTGCCAGGGTATGTAAACTTATGAGCGCACCTGTATATTCCTCCGTTCTAGTGCCTTGATCCCCAAGCTCTAAATTTTAAAAATTCAGATCCGAATGATGCAATAACACTGATTTATACCTTCAACGTCACCTTTAATCTTATCAACCAGCAAAGCAACAGAATTGCAGAGAGACATGGAGAGACAGAGGGGGGAGTGGGAAAGAGGTAAGTAGATGTTTTAAGAGGGGGGAGAAATGAGACAGAGATATATACAGAAAGAGGGGGGAGCGGGAAAATAAGTAGGAAGATATATATATATATATATATATGACGCTATAGAGCACTGTACACCAAAACTACTAGAAACAAGAACTGTTTTTCCCCGAATGCCATCACTGTGCTAAACAAATCCCTCAACACTGTCAAACTATTTACTAAGCCTGCATTACTAATCTTCTCATGGTTCCCACCACCCATCTCCTTCCACTATGACTGTATCCTTAAGATTTATATTGATATTGTTTTCCTGATTGCTTATTTATAGCTAATTATCATTAAGTGTTGTACACCTTATGATTCTTGATTAAAGTATGTTTTATGTACACTGAGAGCATATGCACCAAGACAAATTCCTTGTTTGTCCAATCACACTTGGCCAATAAAAAAATTCTAATTCTATATATAGAGGTGTAGAGATAGAGATATATAGAGGGGTAGAGAAATAGAAACCTAGTAGTCACCCTAGGAAACCTTATACCTTATTTAATGGGACAAATACTCCTTTAGCGAAGAGGTTTACTTTAGAAGGAAAAACACCCTAATCCACCGCCCCTTCCTCCCTCAAATGGGTTCAAGCTACAAATACTAGAAGGACAAGTCCTAATTAATGCAAATAAACAAGCGCCAGGCGGGAGGGGAGGCTCACTTACACTCGCCTGGGAGGAAATCCTATTGAGAAGCGGAGCTTATATATTCTAAGGTGGTACGCGGAGAGGGATCCGGCCGTCGAAATCCATAACTGAGTGCAGCTCCCTTCCCGAAAGGCTTTGGGAGGCTGAGCTGTTTATCGGAAAGTCGTATATATATATTTTTTTTCCTCTCAGTACCTCCCTTTATTAAATCTCGATCTCTCGGGCGCCGAAAGCGCCCCCTTCAGCCGCCCCCACCTCCGCCGCGGAGCCACCCTATCTCCTTTTCCAGGGATTAGTCGGGGCCCTCCTCACGGCCCCGCGCCTCGCCACAATGGCCAACAGTGACGCCATCCCGAGCCCTGTCCGAACAGAAGTAACTAAAATATCCATGAATAAAGACGGGAATAAAAATCTTAACAATTTATTAAGAGTAAGGTTAATCGTCATCTGTTCATCAGCTTACCGCTCACTCAGGCACCCAGAAGGAAGGAAATAAATAATATCGCGGCGCGGTGACAACACAGCAAATTTCCAAAGACTTTTCTTCGCAACTGTCTGCCCAGCAACCCGTCACTGCTATTTATAGGGTTTCGACTTGGTCGCCCCGCCCTTCAGATGCGCTTTAATATCCTTCCGCGTGAGAAAATAGTCCCTCCAAAGAACGCCCTTAAAGAGGATTCTGCGTCTCGATTTCCTCTCCTTCGACGAAACAATTAAAAAAAAACTAAATTAAATGATATATGCTTCCCTGTTAAATACCCGGTCTCCGAAGGGATGAGTTGGAGGCAGTGAAGGGAGGAAGGATATGAAATAGAGGTAAAAAGTCCCTTGTCGTCGGAAGAATAATTCTACGAAGGTGGGGCTAAAACGTTGCTGTGCCGCCATTGGTGGGAGACAGAAAGAACGGACGCTGATTGGCTTCCGCAAGATGCAATCGATAGGAAAGCTCTGGAAAGATCGAGGACTCTGTGCCTGGGCGGTTAGGGGTAGGGGGAGCAATATCCCAGAAAAGGCCGCCTCTGATTGGTGCGCAGTGAGGTCATTCTTGTTGCTAAGGCCTTCGGTCCCTGAGAAGCAGATTTCGAGAAAGGGCAGGAAGGAAGAAAGGGAGGATGACGGCCTGTTGGCGCATGCGTAGAAGAACCAAGTCGATGGGGGATGGGAAAGTAGGGCTGTTTTGAGGGGCAAAGGGCGGGAAAACGTCTCTGAGGCGTTTAATCATTGATCAAGAGTGAAACTATATAAAGAAAAAGAAAGAAAAGTATGCATAAAACATTTTTTTTAGTTATTAATCAGTATATTTTAAGTTCAAGGTGCTTTTTTCCCCTTCTGCCACTGCTTTTCTGAAGAGGAAGTTTAACTGTCTTGAGGGGAATAAGCTAAATTTTGTTTTCCTATTTCAGCATGAAAGTTCCTTTTTTGGGATACCAAATATGGTTTTTAAAAAGGCATTAACGTAGCTTCTTTTTTCTTTCAACAGTAGAAAAACAAAAAGGAAAGGAAAGGGACATGAGAAAGGGAAAAAGATAGGAAGGAAGAAGAAAAGGAAAATGAGAAAAAAAGGAAAGGATGATGAGAAAGGGAAAAATGAGAAAGAAAGAAAAGGAATGAAAAAGAGGGAAAAAATGAGAAGGAAAGGAAGGAAGGAAAAGACAGGAAGGAAAAATGAAAGAAAGGGAAGGGAAATGAGAGGGAAAAAGATGTGAACAAAGAAGAAGAAAGAAAAGGAGATGAGAAAGGGAAAAAGATAGGAAAGGAAAAGAATGAAAGGGAAAAGAAGAAAAAGGAAAATGAGAAGAAAAGGAAGGAAATGAAGGGGAAAAATGAGAAAGGAAAAGAAAAGGAAGGGAAAAGACCGAAAAATGAAAGAAAAGGAAGGAAGGGAAACGAGAAAGAAAAAAGAAGGAAAAAAGAAAAAGACAAGGAAAAATTAGAGAAAAGGAAGGAAGGGAAATGAAAGGGGAAAAATGAGGAAAGAAGGAAGGGAAAAGAAAGAAAAAGAAAGGAAAAAAGATGAGAAGGAAAGAAAGGGTAGGAAGATTAGAAAGGAAAAAACCCAAGAGGGAAGGAAAATGAGAAAGAGATGGAAAAAGAGAAAGAATGAAATGCAATAGTAACACTTCAAAGAGGCTTTTCTTAAAATGCCAAGGCCCTCATGTGATAGATAAATAGTTCTGAAAGGACAGAGTCTTCTTATCAGCCAGAGTTGGTTTCAAAAAACAAATTGAAGGCAACAACAGTGCTACTAAAGGTTGTTTTTCTCCCTCACTACTCTAGTTCTCTTCCTGGAAAATCCTGTTTTTCTTCTCCTCCAGGAAGAGGGAAGCCTGAGACAACTTGTTTGCTTCTTTGGAGGGTTTTATTATTTTTGAAGAGGCAAAAGGCATCTGAAATCCAATCTTGTGTTTATGCTGTTGGCTGCAAGAGTTTCTTCCTTGGATCGCACCCAAAAATTTGTCCCTCTGCCTGAGGAAGGAATAGAGAACAAAACTGGCATAACTATAGCTTGTTTTAATATACAGATGATCACCAATTTATGACTGATCGCTTAACAATCATTCAAAGTTACAACAGATCTCCCCAGGACTTCTTATGACCCAAATTCACATTTTGGGCATTCACTGCCTAGACCGCATTTATGATTGTTCCCACAGTCGTGGCACCATAAATTACAACTTTTTTTTCTTGGAAACCAGCATTTACTTTTGATTTCCAACACCCATTGCAGACAATGGATTCACTTAATGACCGCTGCAAAAGAGTTTGCAAATTGGGCACATTTATGTGGTGACCCATATCATGACCAGCACAACTTAAAAACCCTAATTCCAAACTTGATTATGGATATAAGTTAAGAACTACTTTTATAAGTAGAATTACCTTTATTTTACTAGGCTGGATTAGAAACAACAGTTTGGCTTGATGAGTGAATACAACCACAATCAGGTGTCCAGTAAAAGCAACAAGTCAAAATGATATTTGAACTTTCTTTTGCTCATAGTGCAAGTACATAATTTGCCTCATTTATAGTATGACGTCATGATCTATGCAACATCATTTGTCTTCCGCAGGTGACCATGGAGGCTTTTGAACTATGAGATCTGTACGTGAACAACACTGTCTTGCTTTTCCATAGTTTACTGAACAAAGTTCAACTGGCAGGGATCTGTGGAAGATGTTAAGCTGCCAATCATAATTTATTTACCACAAATGCTGGTTTTGTATCAACTTCTAAACCAAAACCAAACTGGACATGTTTTGGCTTAGCGTGTGGTAGAAACCCATCATATTGGAGGGTCCTAGTCTAATAAAAGATGTATTAAGTGAAGTTTATGGAGTTGTTTTCAGCTATAGACACTATTCAAATCATAGGTTAACCAGGTCCGTTAAAGTGGTATTAACTAAGAGTATTAACAGTACAACAGAATTGGAAGGGGCCTTTGAGATCTTCTAGTCCAATCTCCCAGCTCAAGCAGGAGAACCTATACCATTCTGGACAAGTGGCTCTCCAATCTTGTCTTGAAAACCTCCAGTGATAACAGTTGGAAGGGACCTTGGAGGTCTTCTAGTCCAACTCCCTACTCAAGCAGGAAACTGTATACCATTCAGACAAATGGCCATCCAATCTCTTAAAAACCTTCAGTGATGGAGCACCCACAACTTCTGAAGGCAAGCTGTTCCACTGATGAATTGTTTTCGCTGTCAGGAAATTTCACCTTATTTTTAGGTTGGATTTCTCTTTGTTAAGTTTCCAACCATTATTTGGTTGGACAAGAAGCAATAGGTGGAAATTAATCAAGGAGAGAAGCAACTTAGAACGAAAGAGAAATTTCCTGACAGAACAATTAATCAGTGGAATAACTTGCCTCCAGAAGCAGTGAATGCTCCAACACTGGAAGTTTTTAAGAAGAGATTAGATAACCATTTGTCTGAAGTGGTGTAGGATTTCCTGCCTAAACAGGGGGTTGGATTAGAAGACCTCCAAGGTCCCTTCCAACTCTGTTATTTTATACTTCTTGTCCAGCCCTCACATGTTTTGGAGAATAGGCTGATCTACTCCTCTTTGCGGTAGTCCCTCAAATATAGGGAGACTTCTAGCATCACCTCTATTCCAAACTGAAGATATCTTGGTGCCATCATGCAAACAATAGGATTTGGGTTATCTGTTGATGACAGATGCTGATTGCATAGTTTCTGTCATTTGCACAATGAAGTCATGCTGTGCACGACTTCACTTGCTTCCCTCCCCCATAGACGCATAACAAAGCCACCTTCATTTGTTTTCTTCTTGGCTATATTTTTAGTTCAGTGTCTTAATTAAACCCAGCCCACAGTTTGTGATTCAGCGTATTTTGCAAGCCTGCAAAAGGGCTGAAACAGCTTTGCATAACAGCTGTTATACAGATCTAACCATTTGGCTTCCATAGATAAGTAGATAGATTGCATTTTCTGTCCCAAACTATCCCCATCCATTCCTACTAAATTTCAAGAGAGACTTGTTTGTGATAAAGCTGAATTTGCAATCATTTGCTAAATGGTATGGTTTTGTGGAAAACCTCCATTAGGGGAGATTCATTGGTCTTGCATGAATGCAGAGAATTATCTTCCCTTTGGAAATTTCCCAAGCTTTCTATATTTTCCTAAGGACAAAGAAACTGTTAAAGAAAGCAAATCACTTGGGTGATTATATTATTTTATTTTGGCGACACCACCTGTCTCCAAAGCAATTAATGGCTGCTCAAAGAATAGAAGAAAATACAAATACAATTATATAAATAGCAGTCTGGATCACAATACAGGTAAGTCCTTTCTTAATGATGGCAATTGGGAACAGCAACTCCGTCAATAAGCAACATGGTCATTGAGCAAGACATCACATGACAATGATGGACTTATGAATTAACTTCCACAGTAGTTGTTAAGCGGGGCATCATGTGACTGCAACTTGTTGACTTCTCCTTTGAACTCTTGGTCGGAAGCCAGCTGTGAAGCATGTAAATGATGGTCTTATGGCCATGGGACGCTGCAATGGTCCTAAACACATTGTGAATAGCCTGAGAGTACTCAAGAGACTCCATCAAAGGCTCCACCCTCTCTCTCTCTCAAAGAGGTTGGCATTATCACATGGATTGAACTACAGGCTACAGCCTGGCTGTCTTAATCCAAGAGGAACTTGGATCCCACACAGACAACTGAATTCATAGCACAGAGAATGTCCAGTTCAGTGGTGAAATCCAGCTGGTTCTATCCGGATCATGCAATCCAGTAGCGTCGGATACAGGAGGCTCCACCCACCTGCCCGGATGTCATCACGTCCCGTTTTTGACCTTCTGCACATGCACAGAAGGCTCTGCACATGCATGGAGGAGGCGCATGCTCACATTTGCGAACCGGTAGCGAAGGTAAGTGAATACCACCCTGGTCCAGTTTCTCATGAGTCACCACCTCTCACTCAACCCAGATCATACAAGACCTCGCTCCTGGTCCGTCCAAGTCTTCAGCATGAATCTGAGTAACGTTGTTCATCAAAAAGGCAAATTATTGCAAACAGCAGCCTTGCAGATAATCTTGTATCCTGTCCCTACCTAGCAGGGACCGAATCAACACAAAGAGAGCCACTGGGCAGTTATCAACTGATGCAATAAGAGTGGACAAATCTTAATGCTTCAACACCTTTGATCACCACAATCTCTATAACATCATCTATTATATGGGCTCTTACCCATATTTAATCAGTTTTACAGTTGAGTCTTCCTCTGATAATTCTCCAATCGTCTCTTCTGGCACTTCTGGAGCTACTCAGTAAATTACATTTTTGCCTGAGCACAGTGTACAGGGAGAAGTGATGATGGGGTGATGAAGTCCAAGGTGACTGACACCCATCAGTTCCAGATGGTGACCAAAGTCTTGATCAAATCACCCACCGGATCCTCATAGAGAACTCCAGTCTCTGTCTGGAACCCCATAAGATCCACCTGGTGCCTGAGGCAGGCTGATCAAATAAGATCTGTTTTTCCATAATTGAAGGTGGCACCAGTGACTGAAAGTAATCAATGATCTGACCACCACAACAGATGTGTTAATCTCCATTACCAGATCGCATCACAGCTGTCCTAAGACAAAACAACTGGATCCAATATATAGCTGCTGGTATGCAGCTGCTGGTATGCATCGGATTGTCTATGACTTGAGGCAAGTCCACAGTTACCATAGAAGCCATAAACTTCTGAGCTTCCTTGTAATCAACACCACCAACTGCAAATTGAAATCCCCAAGCATCCAAACCTCAGGGATTGTATTGCCAACCTGATACTGGCATCCAGTAGCCCAGGCAGGGATACTACTGGGCATCAGGGAGGGCATTATACTAGCAGCAATTTCATCTGGTCCCTGGTGGCCCAACCACAGGGATTTACAGCCTGTTATCTGTGCAGCAGGGCACCTGAGAACCTTCATGGATAAAAACAACTCTTGTTCCCTCCCTCGGTGTCTGTTGATGCACGACCCGAGACTCAGGTGGACACAATACTGAGAAAGAATATCCCTTGTGCCTTTTCCTTTTGGGATAAGCAACGCACCAAAAAAAGGGAAAAAAACAAGAAATGGACAAAGAAATGAAAGGCAGGAGATGAGATAAAATAATTAAAATGTGTTTGCACTAACCTAGTCGCTCCCCATCTCCATACTTATCTATTCTTACAAACTACCTTTAAAACAGTTTCTACCCATTTTCTGTCTGAGGAATTCTGCGTCAATAAAAGCCGTAACATTTGGCAATAATTTGTAGGGATTGTAAATGTATATGGAGGTTTCTATGGTGCAAGCAAGGGAGAATTGTAATTCAGTCTGCAACACCTTTAAAACATATTTCTATGCTATGCCGATAATTCTGGATGATTAATGGATAACAATTGCTGCCAGGAACGTTGCAGGGCATGCAAACATATATCCCAATCTTATGACCAGCTTGATCACATGGATGCATTGAGAGTCCTCAGAAGAATTGAAACCAGCTTGAGGTTTAAAAACAACAGCACATCACTTGGCAACGGGGTAAAAAAACCTTACTCTATGGAAAGAAGTATCTGTGTGTTTACAAAAGAGCTATTGTGTGCAGTCTTGTACACCATGAAAGAAGGTGATTGCTTTGATTATATCAAAAGGTTTCTAGGCAATAAGAAGCCAAATAAATTTTCTAGGCCTGTCTTGTTTGTCTCCTAAGAAAAAAGAGTTGACAATACATAGGAAATTGCTATATTTCTTCTATTTGTACTCAGAAGTACCGGTAATCACTTTCACTACATGTGTGGAAGGGAGGTTGTTTTCCCAAAGAACAGATAATCCTTGATTTATGACCAAAATCGGTGTGAGAATTTCCATTGCTGCGTGAATTATGCCTGATTTTACGATCTTTTTTGCCACAGCATCCCCCCATTGATTTTGCTTATCGGAAGTCAACTCGGGAAATCAGAAATGGTGATCACACGATCCTGGGATATTGCAAACTTTGTAAATACATGCCAGTTGCCAATCACCTGAATTCTAATCACGTGACCGTCGAGATGCCGGGACAGTCGTAAGTGCAAGGACTAGTCATAAGTCCCTTTTTTTCCAGTGCTGTTGTAACTTTGAACGATCAAAATGTTCCCTTGCTGGCTGGGGAATTCTGGGAGTTGAAGTCCACACATTTTTAAGTTGCCAAGGTTGAAACATATATATTTGTGGAAACCTCTTCAGCATAAACCATTGTTTTAGCTTTTGGCCTAAAATGTGCATTTCTGTGCCAAATTATGCTTTTGTAACTATCTTATTCTTTGGAAAATACTCCTGTGGGCTGATTATTGATTGATTGAGATTCTTCAAACCTACAAATCTTATTTATAAGCCACCCAAAATCACCGAGAGTGAGTGGCTCACCATATAAATCTTCTAAATAAATAAAATTAACACACGTAGCCCTGCCTAATTTTTAGGACCGAGTGGCCAATGCTTCTTTCTTTTCTTCCTGCTACTTTGGCAAAACACACAGAGCTCTTCTGATATTCTGATGGAAAGTGAGTTGAGATGATCTAATGGTCTGGAAATGACAGCAGGGGAGCTGGACATGTCCAGTCAAGTCTCTTTGGACAGACCTAAATGAACTCAATCCCTGGTTGAAATGTCTACAGTACTCATTTTAAAAGCTAAAATGCGGAAGATTCCAGAAAAAAATGGAATAGGTTTCAAAGAGATTGAACAGAAAAATCAGGGGTGAAATCCAGCAGGTTCTGACAGGTTCTGGAGAACCAGTAGCGGAAATTTTGAACAGTTCGGAGAACCGGCAAATACCACCTCATGCTGGCCCCAGAGTGGGGTGGGAATGGAGATTTTGCAATATCTTTCCCCCACTAGTGGGGAGGGAATGGGGATTTTGCAGTATCTTCCCCTGGAGTGGGTGGGAATGGAGATTTTGCAATATCCTTCCCCCAGGAGTGGGGAGGGAATGGGAATTTTGCAATATCCTTCCCCTGCCATGCCCACCAAGCCACACCACGCCCACAGAGCCGGTAGTAAAAAATATTGGATTTCACCACTGAGAAAAATACCACATTTGAGAATGTTTTTTAACTGAATTAATCCTAAACATTAATCGGAATACATTATTTAAGTATTTATTATAACAGCATTAGAGAAGTAATTTATCACTTAAGGATATAGTAACTTCCTAGCAATTTCCCAAGAATTCAACACAAGGTTGAATTGTTTTTGTTAAACCTGGAAACTGGATCGCTCAAATTCAAGTGTTTAAAATCTCCACTAGATAGGTCAGTACTTCCCAAACCTTAATAAATTACCCCAAATTGGATAAATGTGGGTTTTTTCCCCCTTTTGGACAACAACCCACAAACCCATTACAAATCAGAACCAGGACATTTAAATTGATTTACAGAGTGCCACATGTACTAAAATGTATGTGAAAATCTCCCAGATGTATTCTTATTAAGACAAAAATCAATGAAATTCCCATGATTGATTTGTTGGGATAATATGAAGATCATTCGATGATACTATTTTTATTTCAGAGGTAGTCCTTGAGTTACAACCATTCAATGACCGTTCCAAGTTATGACAGTGCTGAAGGGAATTATAACTGACCCTCGAAGTTCGAGAAGACTGTCTGATAAGCTATTTTGGGGTAATAAAAGTTTGGGAATACTGCTATAGCTATATTTTGTGAGCAATTCTTTGATTTTAGTTTCACGCAGAGAGATTTAAGACAAATCTGGCCTTTATATGGTTAAATATTTGGAAAGTAGCTTTCCAAAAACTCCTTTCTTAATCCTTCCAACCATCCCGCTCCTTCCCCACTCCCTCCCGCAAGTCATCTTTGTTCATATTGCCAACTTTTAAGAAGTTTAGTACTGAATTTGAGCCAATCGGGATTTTTTTCAGGATTTCTTAGTCTAAAAGTTCATATGAGATTTAAGTTTTTTTCCCCCAGGAAGGCCCATTAAGAATGATCGATAGAAAAATACCTCCTCTTCTGGATCAATTATTTCTCCAATATAGCCATGAGACAAAAGTTGCACAATGGCTCTCAAGTTACTGGAACAAATATTATTATATCATTTTTCTAGGGGCGTGTCTCAACTTTACTTTTAAAATAAACGCTAAACAGAAAACAGTTCTTAGTGGATGATCTGTGTCAACAAACTTTCTGGCTTCATTAATTACGGCTAGTCCTTGACACAATCACTCGATTAGTGGCCATTCACACAACGCCATTGAAAAAAGTGACTTGTGACCATTTTTCACACGTACGACCATTGCGGCATCCCTGTTATCAAAATTCCAACCCTCAGCAACTGTCTCATATTTATGACAGTCGCTGTGTCCTGGGATCAGGCGATCCCCCCTTTGCGACCTTCTGACAAGCAATAGGAGAAGCCAGTTTCACTTAACAACTGTGTTACTAATTTAACAACGGCAGGGTTTCATATAATGACCGTGGCCAAAAAAAAGGCCATAAAATGGGGCAAAACTCAAGTGAGTTTCACTTTCATCACCTTGAATGGCGATGGAAAATAGGTGCTCAGTTGTAAGTCGTAAGTCGAGGATTGCAAGTACAATAATGGGGATGATTTTCAGAGCTAGATATTTCTCCTATCCTGGGCAGCCTAAATGACTTGCAGAAATTGTGGGTGGTTTTAAAAGCAGCTTACCCAGGCAGGAAACCGTTCTGGTTAGGCCTGTCGGTGCCCTTTGCAATGTCTCCGTCTGAATCACAAATCGGGCAGGCTTCCCAGAAACTTTGTCCTGCTGACTCATGATCACGCAAACATTCCTGCAAAGAGAGCAAAGCTGGAGGGTGGGGGAGAGAAGGAAAGTATTTGGAAACTCAAAACGTCTTTACAACTTGCCGGTTATAAAGGAACTTTGAATGCCCCAGGAGCTTTGGAAACCAGGTCACAGTTTCTAGCTTATTCTTTTTCTGTACCCTCACATACACACACACCCATAACAGATAACCGGAGTTGGAAGGGACCTTAGAGGTCATCTAGCCCAACCCCCCGCCCAAGCAGGAGACCCCTACACCATTTCTGACTGATGGCAGTCCAGTCTCTTCTTGAAAGCCTTCAGTGATGAAGCTCCCACAACTTCTGAATAACAGAATAATAACAGATTAACAGAGTTGGAAGGGACCTTGGAGGTCATCTAGTCCAACCCCCTCCCCCCCTCGAGCAGGAGACCCTACACACCATTTCTGATCGATGGCAGTCCAGTCTTATAACAGATTAACAGAGTTGGAAGGGACCTTGGAGGTCATCTAGTCCAACCCCCTCACTCAAGCAGAAAACCCTACACCACTTCTGACTGACGGCAGTCCAGTCTCTTCTTGAAAGCCTCCAGTGATGAAGCTCCCACAGCTTCTGAAGGCAACTTTTGTTCCATGGGTTGATTGTTTCTTACTGTCAGAAAACTTCTCCTTATTTCCAGGTTGAATCTCTCCTTATTATTGTTTATTATTATTGGTTCAATTTATATGCCGCCCTTCTCTGGAGACTCAGGGCGGCTTACAATGGATTAAGCAATAGCCTTCATACTTTTGTATATACCTGCTTAGTAGGGCTTTCGCCCCCCCCCCAAAAGCGGTGTTCTTTTTTATACAAAGTCAGCTTATTGCCCCCACAATCCGGGTCCTCATTTTACCTACCTCGGAAGGACGGAAGGCTGAGTCAACCTTGAGCCTGGTGAGATTCGAACTTGCAGTAATTGCAGGCAGCTGGTGTCACTTAACACCACTTTAATCTGCTGCACCACCTTGGTCAGTTTCCATCCATTATTCCTCGTCTGGCCTTCAGGTGCTTTGGAAAACAGCTTGACCCCCCTCCTCTCTGTAGCAGCCCCTCAAATATTAGAAGATGCTCTCCTGTCTCCCCTGGTCCTTCTCTTCCCTAGACTAGCCATGCCCAGATCCTGCAACCGTTCATTGTATGTTTTAGCCTCCAGTCCCCTCATCATCCTGGTTGCTCTTCTCTGCACTCTTTCCAGAGTCTCAACATCTTTTTTATAGTGTGGTGACCAAAACTGGATTCAGTACTCCAGGTGTGGCCTTACTAAGGCTTTATAGAGGGGTATTAGTACCTCCCTTGATCTTGATTGTATCCCTCTGTTAATGCATTTTAGGATTACATTGGCTTTTTTGGCTGCTACCCCATTCTGCTGGCTCATCTTGGACATCAGGATGTTTTTCCATTTTCCAACAAAATCCTTTGTTTCTGGACTCCCTAGCAACAGTAGTTAGTGGAAATGGCCTTGGAGTATTTATTAACTGTTCAAATTAGATTCAGTGAAGATCTTGGACAGTAAACAGATTTTGCATCTGTTTACTGTCCAAGACCTTTACTGAATCTAATTTGAACAGTTGTACAACAAGGTTGTAAAATTAGATCAGTCATGTGGATGATCCTATTTATCTCTATTGCAACATAAGACCGTAATGGGAAGGCCCCATTGGGGTCATAACAGGTAGCCCTCGACTTGTGACCACAATTGTTGCCGACAATAGTGGGAGGGAGCTCATCTCTGTTTCAAGGCCATTGAAGCGATGCTATCCAAAGACATTTCTGCAGTCATGTGGCCATCATGACATCACAGAACCCTGCTACTTTCCCACCGAAGGGATACCTATTTATCTACTCGCATTTACATGTTTTTGAACTGCTAGCCGAGCAGGAGCTGGAGCAAGGAACGGGAGCTCACTCCGTTGTGTAGCGCTCAGGTCTCAAACCTGGGCTGTCACATCTTAACCACTGACCTAGCATGTTTGAAGAAAAGTTCCAATTGGCTCTGTTGCTAATTACAGGTAGTCTTCGACTTAAGACTACAATTGAGCCCAACATTTATGTTGCTAAGGGAGACATTTGCTAAGTGGGTTTTGCCCCATTTTACGACCTTCCTTGCCACCGTTGTTTTTTTTCTTTGAATTTGGTTTATATGCCGCCTTTCTCCGGAGACTCAGGGCGGCTTACAATGCGCTAAGCAATAGCCTTCATCCTTTTGTATACTTATACAAAGTCAGTTTATTGCCCCCACAACTGGCTCCTTGTTAACCGGATCACTGTAGTTGTTAAGTTAGTGATACAGTTGTTAAATGAATCTGGCTTCTCCATTGATTTTGCTTGTCACAAAAGGGGATTAGGTAACCCCAGGACATCATAAATACAAGTCAGTTGCCAAGCGTCCAAATTTTGATCATTATAGAGTGGTATTAGTACTTCCCTTGATCTTGATTGTATCCCTCTGTTAATGCATTTTAGGATTGCATTGGCTTTTTTGGCTAACGCCACACAGTGGTTAGTTCTACTTCAATTATCCACTTTTTGCTTTGCCCTACTCTGCTCTTAAAACGATTTCTAGGGCTGGAAGAACTCTTGAGAAAAATCCATTTGTAACCATGACAGGAAGAGCCTCTGGAACAGCTCAGAGCTGTAATTACGATTTCCTGTTTGCGTGATCGTGCCATCATGAATGAAGCTTGACTCAAGGGCGTCTTTAATTTTTTAGAATGACAGAATCACAGAATTGGGAGGAACCTTGGAGGTCTTCTAGTCCAACCCCCTATAGGAGACCCTGCCTATACCATTTCAGACAAATGGCTGTCCAATCTCTTTGTGAAAACATCCAATGTTGGAGCATTCACAACTTCTGGAGGCAAGTGGTTCCACTGATTAATCGTTCTCATTGTCATTTCTCCTTAGTTCGACATTGGATCTCGATTAGATTCCATCTGTTGTTTCTTGTCCTGCCTTCAGGTGTTTTGGAGAATAGGTGTCAGGTTTCGATGTCATCTCAAATAAATTGCACTTCCAAACAAATAATCTTTGCTGAAATCTTCCATTTATTGAGTACAACAATCTGTTCCCGACTCCGTCGTAGCCGACACTAACCCTCTGACCCCAAACCCTTCCCTTTCCGTTCCCCAATTCTCAGCGTCTCATTGGCTATCTTCCAAGTCAGTCTCCCCATCTCCTGACTTCAACTCACAGGAATGTCCCCCCTCCCATCCCATCTCCTAGGGGGATATTATCTACAGAGAAAATAAGTAGGTGAAAAGTCAAGCCTCTTCTTCTTCTCTTTATGGCAGCACTAGAATGCTGACAAATAGGTTGACTACCTCTACTTTGTGGTAGCCCCTCACATTGACAATAAAGGTTTGAATTGAATTGTTTGGGGGTTGTGGAAAAACTTTCTCTTTTAACTAGGTGAAAACTGCGGGAACCTTCAGAGTCGGTTTTCACCAGATCTGTGCCAATATGATATTTCCAATAAAGCTATCCTGTTTCCCCAAAAATAAGACATCTCCGGATAATAAGCCCAATCAGGCTTTTGAGTGCATGTGTGAAAATAAGCCCTTCCTGAAAATATTTAAATGCATGCACAGCTGGTTCCCGCCATTTCCTCTGGTTAGGGTTAGGGAGACAGAGCTGGAAATCAGGTAAGGCGGCAAGAGGAGCCCCGTCTTGCTCCACGTGCCCCAAAATAATAAGACCTCCCCGAAAATAAGGCCAAGCGCTTATTTTGGGGTTCAAAAAAAATATAAGACAGGGTCTTATTTTCGGGGAAACACGGTATCCTTTGAGGACTCTACCTGCTTCAGAGGTTTGCTTGCTATGGATGTATTAGAATAGAATAGAAGAATGGAGTTGGAAGAGGGGCCTTGGAGGTCTTCTAGTCCAACCCCCTGCCCAGGTAGGAAACCCTACACCACTTCAGACAAATGGTTATCCAACATCTTCTTAAAAATTTCCAGTGTTGGGGCATTCACAACTGCTGCAGGCAAGTTGTTGCACTTATTGTTCTAAGTGTCAGGAAATTTCTCCTTAGTTCTAAGTTGCTTCTCTCCTTGGTTAGTTTCCATCATTTGCTTCTTACCCTGCCTTTGGGTGCTTTGCAGAATAGCTTGACTCCCTCTTCTTTGGGGCAGCCCCTCAAATGCTGGAACCCTGCTATCATGTCTCCCCTAGTCCTTCTTTTCATTAAACTAGACATACCCAGTTCCTGCAACTGTTCTTCATCCATTTTAGTCTCCAGTCCCCTAATCCTCTTTCTTGCTCTTGTCTGTACTCTTTCTAGAGTCTCCATATCTTTTTTTCATCGTGGCGACCAAAACTGGATGCAGTACTCCAAGTGTGGCCTTACCAAGGCCTTATAAAGTGGTATTCACACTTCACGTGATCTTGATTCTCTCCCTCTGTTGATGCAGCCTAGAACTGCGTTGGCTTTTTTGGCAGCTGCTGCACACGGCTGGCTCATATCTAAATGGTTGTCCACTAGGACTCCAAGATCCCTCTCACCGTTACTACTATTGAGCAAAGTACCACATATACGGTACCTGCGCATTTTGTTTTTCTTCCCTAAATGTAGAACCTTGCTTTTTTCACAGTTGAATTTCATTACTCGGAACCCTGACATCCAGCTGTTGTCTATTCACTGTCTGAAGGTCTGAAGGTCTCTTCCACCTGTTTCCAAAGTCCCGAGCATTCTTTTCTTTTTTTTTTTTAATTTGGTTTATATGCCGCCCTTCTCCGGAGACTCAGGGCGGCTTACAATGCGCTAAGCAATAGCCTTCATCCTTTTGTACATTTAAACAAAGTCATCTTATTGCCCCCACAAACTGGGTCCTCAATTTACCTGCCTTAGAAAGGATGGAAGGCTGAGTCAACCTTGAGCCTGGGGAGATTCGAACTTACAGTAATTGCAGACAGCTGGTGTTAATCACAATGCTTTTAGCCTGCTGAGCCCCCAGGCCCTTTTGCCCATTGGGCCCGCCATTGTTGCTGAGGTCGTCCGGTCCAGTACAGGAAGCATGCTTTTCATGTATGCGGGATGGTTGCTTATTTAAAAAAAATTGGCATGCGTCAACCGTAATTTATGACTGAGTCACCGGCTGCTGTTCATAGAACACAGAATTTCAAGCACGAAAGAATCCAGCTCAACCTCTTCGTTGAAGGAGGTTAATAAGTTTAGAGATGGAGTCATGGATTTGGTTTTGGAAGTCTACCTAGCTGATGGGAATGCTGACACAATCACAATTTGGGTATTTGGCAACCAGACACTCCTCAACTTAGAAACAGTTGGTTTAGTGACCATTCAAAGTTACAAAGGCGCTGAAAAGAGTGACCTATCACCATTATTCACACTTATGACCCCACGATCAAAATTTGGACGCTGTTCTGCCCCAGCTACGGATCCCAAAGAACGCAGCACACACAAAGTTTGTACAAAACTTAAATTTACTAAAATAACTCAAGTCTTTTCCAAACAAAGGCTGTTAATAAACTTCCTTAACAGCCTACAAGAAACCAAAGATAAAGTCATCACAATCTTACTAAGGTTGGCAGAAAGCCCAGAAGCAATTTGCAGAGAATCCAGACGCGAAGGAGAATGAACTAAAGTTGTTCCCTGCAAATTGCTTCAGTCGGTGTTCTTCCTTAAATAGGCTAAGGGAGTGGCCAATTAGCCCCAAGCCTTACTCTCGAGGAGACCTCCTCCTCCTACAGCATCCTTCTCCCTGTAGTTGGGGTGAGAATGGAGATTTTACAGTATCCTTCCCCCTGGAGTGTGGTGGGAATGGAGATTTTATGGTATCCCTCCCCCTGGAGTGGGGTGGGAATGGAGATTTTACAGCATCCTTCCCCCTGTAGTTGGGGTGGGAATGGAGATTTTACAGTATCTTTCCCCCTGGAGTGTGGTGGGAATGGAGACTTTACAGCATCCTTCTCCTGGAGTGGGGTGGGAATGGAGCTTTTACAGTATCCTTCCCCTGTAGTTGGGGTGGGAATGGAGATTTTACAGTATCCTTCCCCTGTAGTTGGGGTGGGAATGGAGATTTTACAGTATCCTTCCCCTGCCATGCCCACCAAGCCACGCCCACAGAACAGGTAGTAAAAAAAAATTTGAATCCCACCACTGACAGGCGGAGAGATGCAACCCCCGCTCCCCTTTTCAGGATAAAAGCAATTTATCCTTGCCCCCTTGTAGAAGGATTTTTAACAGAATCGCAGAGTTGGAAGGGACCTTGGAGGTCCTCTAGTCCAGCCCCCTGCTCAAGCAGGAGACCCCCTATGCCATTTTTGAGAAGTGGCTGTCCAGTCTCTTCGTGAAAGCCTCCACTGATGGGGCACTCGGGCCTTCTGCAGGCAAGCTCTTCCCCACTGCCTCTGGCCTGGTGGGTCTCTTGGCCTCCGTCCACTCCTCCTCCTCCTCCTCCTCCTCCTCCTCCTCCTCCCCTTCTTCCCTTCCATCTTTCCCCCAGTCTTTCTTTCTTGCTTGCTTGCTTTCTATTCTTTCTTCCTCTCTCCCTTCCGTCTCCCAATCTTTTTCTTTCTTTCTTCCTTTTTCTTTACCTTCCTTCCTTTCTTCTCCCTCCCTCCCCTTCCTGGAGGTTGCTCCCCTCGTGCCCCCCCATGCCCCTCTGCCTCTCTTCCTCCTCCATCACCAGCTCCTCTTCCTTCCTTCCTTCCTTCCCTCCCTTCTTTTCTTTTTCCTCCCTTCCCCCTCCCTCCCCTCCCCAGAGGTTGCCCCCTCTCCATTCTTCCTCCTCCTCCTCCTCTTAGCCTCCTCCCTTCCCCTAAATCTATCTATCTTTCTCCCTTCCTTTTCCTCCTCCTCCTCCTCAGCCCCCTCCCTTCTTCTAAATCTTCATCCCTCCCTTCCTTTCCCTCCTCCTCCCCCCTCCCCCACTTCCCAGAGGTTTCTCCCCTCCTCCCCTCTCCCTCCTCCTCCTAGCCCCTCCCTTCCCCTAAATCTTCCTTCCTCCCTCCCTTCCTTTCCCTCCTCCTCCTCACTCCCTCCCCTAAATCTTCATTCCTTCCTTCCTTTCCCTCCTCCTCCTCTCTCCCCACCTTCCCAGAGGTTTCTCCCCTCCTCCCCTCTCCCTCCTCCTCCTAGCCCCTCCCTTCCCCTAAATCTTCCTCCCTCCCTTCCTTTTCCTCTTCCTCCTGCCTTCTCGGAGGTTGTTCCCCTCCCCCCTCTTAGCCCCCTCCCTTCCCATAAATCTTCATCCCTCCCTTCCTTTCCTTCCTCCTCCTCCTCCTCCCTCCCTCCCCTAAATCTTCCTTCCTTCCTTCCTTTCCCTCCTCCTCCTCCTCCCCCCTCCCCCCTTCCCAGAGGTTTCTCCCCTCCTCCCCTTCTCTCCTCCTCTTAGCCCCCTCCCTTCCCCTGAATCTTCCTCCCTCCCTTCCTTTCCCTCCCCTCCCCCCTCCCCAGAGATTGCCCCCTCCTCCCCTCTCCCTCCTCCTCTTGAAGCGGGATTTACTAATCCCAATCAGTACCTGTAAATAAGTCAGGAGACAAGACCACGGAGATCCAGAGAAAACAGGTTTATTGAGTATTGCTAGCAATAGGCCCAGTGCAGTCACCTGCCGAGGACTGAGCCCCGAACCACGCCCTAAGGCAGACTTTTATAGGTTCTTGAGATTTGACAGTGACATAGCATATTCAGTTCCGCTTATGGATAATACATTGTGCATACAGATAGGTAATTCTAAGGGAGATTCACTGGAAAAGTACAAAAGCAGAAGTTCGTAGTTTTGTGATACATAGGGCATACAACTTGGTACATCTTGTGGTTACAACGGTTACAGCAGAAGATTACAAATGCCAAGTTCCCTTTTAGACGTACAGATGTAGGAGAAAGGGCCTTCTGATTATATCTTTTATATAAGAGTGCAATGTACAGTATAAATGAGGTTATATACCATTTGGTTGAGGGGGCTCTCCTTCACTCTTAGCCCCTCCCTTCCCCTAAATCTTCCTCCCTCCCTCCCTTCCTTTCCCTCCTCCTCCTCCCTCCCCCCTTCCCAGAGGTTGCTCCCCACTCCCCTCTCCCTCCTCCTCCTAACCCCCTCCCTTCCCTTGAATCTTTTTCCCTCCCTTCCCCTCCTCCTCCCTTCCCTAAATCTTCCTTCCTTCCTTCCTTCCCCTCCTCTTCCTCTTCCTCCCTCCCCCCTTCCCAGAGGTTGCTCCCCACTCCCCTCTCCCTCCTCCTCCTAACCCCCTCCCTTCCCTTGAATCTTTTTCCCTCCCTTCCCCTCCTCCTCCCTCCCCTAAATCTTCCTTCCTTCCTTCCTTCCCCTCCTCTTCCTCTTCCTCCCTCCCCCCTTCCCAGAGGTTTCTCCCCTCCTCCCCTCTCCGTCCTCCTCCTAGCCCCCTCCCTTTCCCTCCTCCTCCTCCCTCCCCAAATCTTCCTTCCTTCCTTCCCCTCCTCTTCCTCTTCCTCCCTCCCCCCTTCCCAGAGGTTTCTCCCCTCCTCCCCTCTCCGTCCTCCTCCTAGCCCCCTCCCTTCCCCTGAATCTTCCTCCCTCCCCTAAATCTTCCTCCCTTCCTTCCTTTCCCTCCTCCTCCTCTTCCTCCCTCCCCCCTTCCCAGAGGTTTCTCCCCTCCTCCCCTCTCCCTCCTCTTAGCCCCCTCCCTTCCCCTGAATCTTCCTCCCTCCCCTAAATCTTCCTCCCTTCCTTCCTTTCCCTCCTCCTCCTCCTCCTCCCTCCCCCTTCCCAGAGGTTGCTCCCCTCCTCCCCTCTCCCTCCTCCTCCTAGCCCCCTCCCTTCCCCTGAATCTTCCTCCCTCCCTTTCCCTCCTCCTCCTCCCTCCCCAAATCTTCCTTCCTTCCCCTCCTCCTCCCTCCCACCCCCTTCCTTTCCCTCCTCCTCCTCCTCCTCCCTCCCCCTTCCCAGAGGTTGCTCCCCTCCTCCCCTCTCCCTCCTCCTCTTAGCCCCCTCCCTTCCCCTGAATCTCCCTCCCTCCCTTTCCCTCCTCCCCTCCTTCCTCCTCCTCTTCCTCGGCGCAGGCTCGCCCTCCAGCGGCCGGCCGGGCAGCTCAGCGCAGCGCAGGGCAGGAGCGGCCGGCCAGGATGGGGAAGGCGCGGAGGTCGCCGGGCCGAAGGCGGACGCCGCCAGCGCCTCCCCCGGCTCGCGAGCGGGGGTCCCGGAGCGCCTCCCGGGCGCCGGCCAAGCCGCCTCCGCCTCCGCCGGCCAAGGGGGCTCCGCTGGGCTCGGGCTGCCCGGGGGCGTCGGAGGAGGAGGAGCCCCCCAGCCTGGCCCTGGGGGCGCAGCGGGAGCGCTGGCTGCAGTTCCAGAAGCGGCAGCGGGTCAGCTGCGAGGAGGCGGCCAAGCTCCTGCTCGACGCCTTGTGAGTAAAGGGGGACCCCCCCGGCCGAACCCCTCCCCCGACCTTACAAGGCTAAGGAACCCCCCCTTTTTCTTTTGGCCTGCCAATCAAACGAACCCCCCCTTTCCTTTTGACCTGCCAATCAAACGAACCCCCCCTTTCCTTTTGACCTGCCAATCAAACGAACCCCCCCTTTCCTTTTGACCTGCCAATCAAACGAAACCCCCCCTTTTTCTTTTGACCTGCCAATCAAACGAACCCCCCCTTTCCTTTTGGCCTGCCAATCAAACGAACCCCCCTTTTCTTTTGACCTGCCAATCAAATGAAACCCCCCCCTTTTTTTTTCTTTTTTGACTTGCCCATCGAACGAACTCCTTGCTGGACTCCCTAACCAAACGGACCCCTTCCCTGACTTTACAAAGCTAAAGAACCCCCTTTTTTTGACCTGCCAATCAAACGAACTCCCCTTTTCTTTTGACCTGCCAATCAAACGAACTCCTTCCTGGACTCGCAAGGGGTTTTCTGATCTTGCAAACCCCTTTTCTGATTGACAGAGCTAAGGAGCCCCCTTTTTATTTTGACCTGCCAATCAAACGAACCCCCCCCCTTTTCTTTTGACCTGCCAATCAAACGACCCCCCCCCTTTTTTTTTCTTTTCTGACTTGCCCATCGAACAAACTCCTTCCTGGACTCCCTAACCAAACGGACCCCTTTTCTGACTTAACAAAGCTAAGGAACCCCCTTTTACTTTTGACCTGCCAATCAAACGAACCCCCCCCCCCCGCTTTCCTTTTGACCTGCCAATCAAACGAACATCCAACGAACTCCTTCCTGGACTCGCAAAGGAACCCCTTTTCTGATCTTGCAAGCCAAGCGAACCCCTTTTCTGATCGACAAAGCTAAGGAACCCCCCTTTTTTGACCTGCCAATCAAACAAAAACCCCTCCCCCCTTTTCTTTTTTGACTTGCCCATCGAACGAACTCCTTCCTGGACTCGCAAACCAAGCGAACCCCTTTTCTGATTGACAAAGCTAAGGAATCCCCTTTTTTTGACCTGCCAATCAAACGAACCCCCTTTTTCTTTTTTGACTTGCCCATCGAACAAACTCCTTCCTGGACTCGCAAATCAAATGAACCCCTTTTCTGATCTTGCAAACCAACCCACCCCCTTTTTTGGATTTGCCAACCAAGCGAACGCCTTTTCTGACTTGCGAGCCAAAGGAAGGCCCGTTTTTGGACCTGCCCATCAAACGAACACCCTTCTGGACTTGCAAATCAAGCGAACCCCTTTCCTGACTCGGAACTCCTTTTTTTGACCTGCCAATCAAACGAACCCCTTTTTCGATTTGCGAACCAGTAAACACCCCTTTTCTGACTTACAAACCAAAGGAACCCCATTTTTGAGTTGCGAACCAAACGAACCCCCTTTTTTGGGGGGTGGGGAGATGTGCAGGGCTGCAGCAGGACAGGAGGTGGATCTCCCCCATGCTGCAGCTGCGAGATCCCCCCAGGATCGTCCCCACCCCCACCCCATTTAAGGCAGAACCCTGAACTGTCCCACTCCCCCGTTAAAACAGAACCCCGAGTTAGCCTGGGTTTTTCTCCACTGTTATTGGGGATCCCCTATCCTGTTCAGCCTCTCTCTTGGGTGGGTGGGGAGGGAGGGTTACTTGGGGGTCCTGTAAAGTGTTTGGGGGACGCATACCCATAAGGAAGGGGCACCCCAATATCTGGCCTTTACCTGGAAGCTGGGAAGAACCAAACCACACTTGAGAATTGTGTCTTTTAAGTTGCACTATCGAACTCCCAAAGAAAGCAAGTTTGGAAGAGAAACGAAGGGTTTGCTTTTAAGAGGGTTGGCTTTCCTGAATCGGGGGGGGGGGGTCTTCCTTCCACCTCCAGAGCCCCTCTGGGTCTATGCCGGGGACCCTTACCCACCCCACACACCCCAGAAGTTTTCTCCGGAGCTCTGGGCTGGGAAGAGTGAATGGATTGGATTTTGCACGCATGGATTCTGGAAGACATCCGTATGCCTAGACATCCATGGGGCAGCCGGAGGTTGAAGGGTTAAAGTTCACATATCTGGGGGATGCTACCCTGCAGGGTGGGCGTGCTGAGGAACCGAAGAGCTGGAGGAAAAGGTGGTGGTTTTATGTAAAGCAAGGGTGTCTTACCGGTGTCAGACTGCAATGCTGTCTCAAAATTAAATGAATCTCCAAACTGCCAATCTTTAAGGAAATCTTTCTTTAATTGAGCTCAGCCACCGGATCATGACTCTGCGCAGACAAGACTGACCTTTTGCCTCCCAATCCCTCCTTTTCTGACCCCCAAGTCTCTGCTTCTCATTGCCTGTCTTCCAAGTCATTCTTCAGACTTCTTTTCCCCGTCATTTCTCAGGAATGTGCCCCCCTCCCCTGATCTCCCCGACAACCAAGCTTCAAAGGGATTTTGCAGGCAAAAGTTTCAGAGTTTATCTTTTGCTGTCCTCTGCTCTCCCTCTATGCCAGCGTTGCAACGCTGACAACCGGTGGTTTTAAAACCTGGGGACTACAGCTCGCAGAATTCCTCAGGCAGCCTAGCTGGGGAATTCTGGGAGTTGCAATCCACAGGTCTTAAAGCTGCCAAGAGGAGACACCCCTGGGGTAAATAGAACAGGTACAAAAGCAGCGCTGGCAGGGGGATTCTGGGAGTTGAAGTCCACCCATCTTCAAGCTTCCAAGGTTGAGAAACACTGCATTAGTGGCTGTACAGGTAGTCCTCAACTTACAACCATTCACTTAGTGACCGTTTGGAGTTACAATGGCACTGAAAAAAGCGACTTGGGGCCGTTTTTCACACGTATAACCCTTGCAGCATTCCCATCGTCACATGATGAAAATTCAGATGCTTGGCGCGTGACTCGTATTGATGACGGTCAGTCGCAGCGTCCCCGGGGTCGTGCGATCCCCTTTTTGTGACGAGCGAAGACAACGAGGAAGCCAGAATCCCTTAACAACCGTGTGACTCACTTAACAACTGCAGGGATTGCCTTAACGTGTGGCGAGAACGGTGGTCAAATGGGGCGAAACGCACCGAACAACTGTCTCGCTTAGCAACGGAAATGTGTGGGGTTTCCATTGTGGTCGTAACTCGAGGACTGCCTGTTTTGTAATTCTGGAAATGATCGGGAACGTCTCTCTTTTCTGTTTAGTGAGTATCAAGGGCTGGTGAAACACACAGGAGGCTGTCACTGCGGGGCCGTCCGGTTTGAAGTCTGGGCCTCCGATAACCTTCATGTTTTTGATTGCAAGTAAGTTATCAGATATTTTTCTCCTTGGGACAGATGTAAAGGACGGGTTATCCTTCATCGTACGGTCAGCCAGATATTTAGGCTAGATCTGACATATTTGTCTACCTGTTTTGAGTGCTTCCCAAGGACGTGGGATAGGCAGATGTGAATACTCAGTAATATTAAAAAAACATGTCGCAGGATGTAAGCTGTTTCGCGTAAAGCTGCCTTCCGCAATTGACTGACGGGGATTTTGTCAATTCCGTCGGTGTTCCAAGTGGTTCTCACCCAGCCAGCCAGATGTTTAGACCAGTTTTTTTATCCACCTATCAATTTCTTCCCAAGCACCTGGGATAGCCAGATGTTGTTGTTTAATGATATTAAAGGTTTCGTGGCAGGATGTAAGCCGTTGCAAGCAAAGCTGCCTTTTGCAATTGACCGACAGATTTTGTCAATTCCGTCGGTGTTCCAAGTGGTTCTCACCCAGCCAGCCAGATGTTTAGACCAGTTTTTTTATCCACCTATCAATTTCTTCCCAAGCACCTGGGATAGCCAGATGTTGTTGTTTAATGATATTAAAGGTTTCGTGGCAGGATGTAAGCCGTTGCAAGCAAAGCTGCCTTTTGCAATTGACCGACAGATTTTGTCAATTCCGTCGGTGTTCCAAGTGGTTCTCACCCAGCCAGCCAGATGTTTAGACCAGTTTTTTTATCCACCTATCAATTTCTTCCCAAGCACCTGGGATAGCCAGATGTTGTTGTTTAATGATATTAAAGGTTTCGTGGCAGGATGTAAGCCGTTGCAAGCAAAGCTGCCTTTTGCAATTGACCGACAGATTTTGTCAATTCCGTCGGTGTTCCAAGTGGTTCTCACCCAGCCAGCCAGATGTTTAGACCAGTTTTTTTATCCACCTATCAATTTCTTCCCAAGCACCTGGGATAGCCAGATGTTGTTGTTTAATGATATTAAAGGTTTCGTGGCAGGATGTAAGCCGCTTCCAAGCAAAGTCCAGGCTGCGGTTGTTCCACAGCCTGGACTGATTGGGGGGGGGGAGGGTTTCTTAATGAATTTTAAATTGTTTTAAATTGGAATTTTAATTTTATATTGTCTTTTAATGAGGAACTGTGCCTTTTTTACCGTTGTGAGCCGCCCTGAGTCCTTGGAGATAGGGCGGCATATAAATTGCATTGTAAATAAATAAATAAAAGAAAAGGAAAAGAATTTGCTTTCTTCACAAAAAAAGGCTACCAAAACTTCCCTTTTTTTTTCCCTCAAGCTCAGCCTACTTTTGTTGAGAGGGTCTATCTCTCCCCCCAATTCACATTTTTTCTTCTCCTCCTCCTCCTCCTCCTCCTCCCTCTCCTCCCCTTCTCCAGTTGCAGCATCTGTGTGAAGAAACAGAACAGGCATTTCATCGTGCCCGCTTCCCACTTTAAGCTGTTGAAGGTAAGAAGAGGGCGGGTAGAGGTTGCCTGGGCTCCTGTGGGCTTATTCCCCTTGGCATGTTGAGTGTTGGAAAAGTTGCTTGCTTTGGAGAGACACTCATCCTGCTGAGCAATTCTGCAAAAGGTTTAGTGGGGATCCAGAGCTTAGTGACTCCAGAGATAAGAGAACCCCCCACCTCCCTCAAGAAACACCCCCCCCCCCACACACACACCATTCTTGTCTTTGATCTCACAAAACAATGCCCAAATCCTTCCACGTTGCGTCTTCTATACAGTGGTGGGTTCCTCCTGGTTCGGTCCGGTTCGGCCGAGCCGGTAGCGGTGACGATATGATGTCACCGAACCGATTCTCCCACCCACCCCACGTTATTCTTACCTTTTATTTGGTCCCACCCCCAATCTATTGCTGCCTCCTGAGTCCCAGCTGATGACTAGAGGGAAAAAAAACTGTTTTAAACTCTTGCCGCGGGGCTTCAAAGGGCCGCCCGACAGCTGATCAGTGTTAAAAGCAAACAAATTAGTCGGGTCGTAAGTGCGAGGACCTTCCAGAAATGACTGACCAGCTAGCCACGCCCACCTAGTCACATGACCTCCAAGCCACACCCACACAAAATAAGCCACGCCCACAGAACCGGTAGTAAAAAAAAATTAGAACCCATCCCTGCTTCTATAATCCTGGATTGTATAAACAGAGGCATAGAATCAAAAAAATCAAGCGAAGTGTTAGCACCGCTTTATAAAACCTTAGTAAAGCCACACCTGGAATATTCTGCATCCAATTTTTGGTCCCCAGATGACAAAAAGAATGTTGAGACTTCACAAAGAAGAGCAACTAAGGTTATTACAGGCCTGGAGACTAAAACCTAGGAGGAACGGTTGCAGGAACTGGGCATGGCTAGTCTAGAGAAAAGAAGGGCTAGGGGGGACATGATAGCAGGATTCCAGTATTTGAGGGGCTGCCAGAAAGAAGCGGGGGTCAACTTGTTCTCCAAAGCACCTGAGGGCAGGACAAGAAGCAATGGATGGAAACTAACCAAGGAGAGAAGCAACCTGGAATTAAGGAGAAACTTAAGGAGAAAAGACAATTAACCAGTGGAACAGCTTGCCACCAAAGGTTGTGGGTGCTCCATCACTAGAGGTTTTTAAGAAGAGACTGGGCAGCCACTTGCCTCAAATGGTAGAGGGCAGGGCAGTGGTGAAATCCAAATATTTTTAATACTGGTTCTGTGGGCGTGGCTTGGTGGGCGTGGCAGGGGAAGGATAATGCAAAATCCCCATTCCCACCCCACTCCTGGGGGAAGGATACTACAAAATCCCCATTCCCTCCTCACTCCTGGGAGAAGGATACTACAAAACCTCCATTCCCTCCCCACTCCTGGGGGAAGGATACTACAAAATCCCCATTCCCTCTACACTCCTGGGGGAAGGATACTACAAAATCCCCATTCCCTCCCCACTCCTGGGGAAAGGATACTACAAAATCCCCATTCCCACCCCCAATCCTCGGGGAAGGATACTACAAAATCCCCATTCTGTCTCCACTCCTTGGGGAAGGATACTACAAAATCCCCATTCCCACCCCCACTCCTGGGGGAAGGATACTACAAAATCCCCATTCCCACCCCCACTCTGGGACCAGCCAGAGGTGGTATTTGCCGGTTCTCCAAACTACTCAAAATTTCTGCTACCGGTTCTCCAGAACCTGTCAGCACCTGATGGATTTCGCCCCTGGGGCAGCGGTTTCAAACTCAAGATCCACGTCGGATCTGGCTGGCGGGGCCATCCTGGTCTACCCAGCGTGAAGAAGAAAAATCAGGTCAATGTGGCGTCATACATGCCAGCAGTTTGGGGAGTGGCATCAATTTGGCCATGCCTACCCAGTCGGCCACGCCCCCACACCCGCCTCCCTGAGGTCAACCACAGCCCTGATGTGGCCCTCAATGAAATTGAGTTTGGTGTAGGGTCTCCTGTTTGAGAAGGTGGGAAGACCTCCAAGGTCCCTTCCAGCTGATTCTTCTTCCTTTCTCTCCAGGGTGCTGACCATCTCACCACATATACCTTCAACACTCACTCCGCCCAGCACACCTTCTGTAAGACGTGCGGCGTCCAGAGTTTTTATACCCCGCGTTCCAATCCGGACGGTTACGGTAACGATAACGATTTTAGGGCAGAGGGTGGGGTAGCTCGTTCGAATCCAGATGTTCTCTCCCGGGAAATGAATCGGTCGCCTTTTTTTTAATTTTTCTAAATAACCCTGTGTCAGGTTTCGATGTCATCTCAAATAAAATAAATTGCATTTCCAAACAGATAAATCTTTGAAAAAATCTTTCATTTTATTGAGCACGACAATCTGGCCCCGATCGTGGCGTAGCCAACTCCGACTTCCTGACCCCAAACCTTCCCTTTCCGTTCCCCAATTCTCTGCGTCTCATTGGCCTTCTTCCAAATCACTTTCCCCATATCTACTACTTCAGTTCCCAGGAATGTCCCTCCTCCCATCTCATCTCCTAGGGGATATTATCTTCAGGGAAAATAAGTAGGTGAAATGTCAAGCGTCTTCTTGCCAGCTGCCTCCCTCTTCTTATGTCAGCACTAGAGTAAATGCAGGTTGAAGTGCTGACACCCTGGTTCTTCTCAATGTAAGAGCCTTGGGTGGTGCAGCAGACTAAGTGCTGTTAAGTAGCACCAGCTGCCTGCAATTACTGCAAGTTTGAATCTCACCAGGCTCAAGGTTGACTCAGCCTTCCATCCTTTCGAGGTAGGTAAAATGAGGACCCGGATTGTGGGGGCAATAAGCTGACTTTGTATAAAAAAGAACACCGCTTAGGGGGGCCGAAAGCCCTACTAAGCAGGTATATACAAAAGTATGAAGGCTGTTGCTTAACTCATTGTAAGCCGCCCTGAGTCTCCGGAGAAGGACGGCATATAAATCGAACCAATAAATTTTAATTTTCCGGGACTGCAGCAGATGTAGGTTTTTCCTCTAAGCTGCTGCTGAGAGCTGTTCCATTTTTTGTAGCAGTTGCAAAGCTAAACCTTCGCATATTTCATACCTGTGAAAAGTATTTTATGGCCAAAAAAAAAACCCCTGCATAATTTTCTTTTAAGAGCCTGCAAACACACTCCTCCTATTCCATTTGTGACGGGTGTATAGGCAGTCCTCACCTTAACAACAGTTTGTTTAGTGACCATTCAGAGTTTACAACAGCACTGAAAAAAGTGACTTACAACCGGGGTGAAATGTAAAATTTGTTACTACCGGTTCTGTGGCCGTGGCTTGGTGGTGGGGGTGGGGGTAATGTGAGTGGGTAGGCATGGCCAACTTTTTTTTGTTTTTTAACTTTTCAAAGCATTTTTTCGAATGCTTTGAAAAGCCTCTGCCCATCAGGCAACTCAGCTGGGATCGTCAGAGACTTTTCAAAGCGTTTTTTTTTACCACCTCTTCGGCCGAAGAGGTTGCAGAAAAAAAAATGTTTTGAAAAGCCTCTGACGATCCCAGCTGAGCCGTGGGATCATCAGAGGCTTTTTTTTTTTTTTTTTTTACTTTTAAAAGCATTTTTTCGGCCGAAGAGGTTGTGGAAAAAATGCTTTTAAAAGTAAAAAAAAAAAAAAGCCTCTGATGATCGCGCGGCTCAGCTGGGCAATGGAGGGGGCGGCAGGGATTTTTGCTACCGGTTCTCCGAACCACCCGCCATCATCGCTACCGGATCGGGCGATCCGGTCCGAACCGGGAGCATTTCACCCCTGCTCCAAGGTCTTTTCCCACGTTGTTTTTCGGCTACAGCTGCCTGTCTCTCTCTCTCTCTCTCTCTCCCCGCAGGAATTGCGCCCCATTGCCTGGATGATGGGACCATCACCAAGATCACGGTGGAGCCGATCAACGGGAAGGAATGGGAGAAAGCGGTGAAGGGCCACCCCACCATCAGGAATATGTCGAAGCCTTGACTGTCCTTTTTTCTGGAAAAACCTTCTTTTAATTCGGGTTTCGTTTAGGAAACCAAAAGGTGCCATTTTTTGTGTGTGTGTGTGTGTCTCTCTCTCTCTACTGCCTATTTCCTCCATCGGATAGAATAGCGGCATAGAAACAGGACTCTCTCGATCCGACACATCAAAAAAATACGTGTAAAATATTTCTTTCCTACCTTGAGAAAAAAAGAGCGATTAAGATTTAAACATCGCGAAGACCCAAAAACTACACCATCAATGTTTGCTCATGTGCAAAGATCCTGAGGGGAATTTCCAAGAGGGCCTCTCCCCACCCTACGGATAGTCCTCGATTTACCACTTTTTATTTAGCGACCGTTGAAAGTTTTACATCATCATTGAAATCATCGCCCGGCCCTCCTGTCGGAGCCGAAGAAGCTTCTTGGATGAGAAGGGAAACGTCTTCTTGTGGGAGCTTCATGACGGGGGGCTTTTAAGAGGAGATCGGACTGCCATTTGTCGGGGATGGTGTGGGGTCTCTTGCTTGAGCGGGGGGTTGGACTAGATGACCTCCAAAGGTCCCTTTCTAACTTTGTTAATCTATCTAATACTGTCTTCAAAGAAAAAAAACAGAAAATCCAGTTGCCTCTTGAAAGAAAAAAAGAGAGCATTTTTTGGGACAAGCTGGATGACGGAGGACCTCCATAAACATTTAGCATTGAAAAAAAAAGTGACTTATGACCGATTTTCACACTTAACGACCGTTGCAGCATCCCTAGGGAATCATGTGAACAAAATTCGGACACTCGCTAACCGGTTCATTTTTATGATGGTCGCAGTGTCCCCGGGATCACGGGATCCCTTTTTGTGACCTTCTAAAAAGCTAAATCCATGGGGAAAGCCAGGCCCGCTTAAAAACCGCGTTCCTAACTTCGCCTTTGCAGTGATTCACTTAGTAACGGTGGCTGGGAAAAAAAAAGTTGTACAGCGGGGCCAAACTCGCCGAACCAAGCGTCTCGCTCAGCAACGGAAATTCTGGGCTCAATTACGGCCGTATGTTGAGGATTGCCTGTATTTTGGGGGGGGGGGCAAGGAGATCTCCTCCAATGGAAGCAGGAGATTCCATCTAACTGAGATCCTTTCTTAATTAAGACAGCCTGAAGATTCGGAGAAGATCTCCATTATTTAAAAAAAAAAAGAAAAATGAATTCTTAAGATTTTTTTTTATCGGAAGGAAGCGCTGATCCATCATGGTGCTTTGAGCAATTTCTCTGGAGGCCTCGTTTTATGACGGTCTTTAATTCGACCCGTGGCTTAACCTTGTGGCCAGAGCTGCCTAGCGTTAAGAAACTTGGTTTGTCCTGCCGAGTGGGGGGGGGAAATGTCTTTGTGTATTGTGTGAATGCCTAAAGTGGCTTCATTTCAGTTTTTAGGTTTAGCGTTTAGGTATGAATGCTGTTTTAAAGGTCGCTTTGTCCAAAACGACACTTTTCACTTTTTTGAGGAATTTCTTGTTTTGGAAAAAAAAAAAAAAGGAATAAAAATAAAAAAAACCACGTATTTTTAAAACGTTTGTTCGTTTTATTTGGATTCGTTTCGAAGGGAAGGGAGTGGAGGGATATTCCCCCATCCTCGTGCAAAATACTGTTATGTGTAAGACCGCACGCAATAATACCCAAAAGTGCGCGGAGAAGAGCAACGAAGGAGTTGTGGGTAATTCCAACACGGGATGTGTTAAGGAATTCGCCGAGCAACCCTTGAGTAGCAAGGGTGTACGCATGAAAACGATTGAGAGTAGTTAGGAAATAACGCAGCCAACACACAGATACACTGAGTTGTGTTTACTTTCAGGAAATAGTAATAAGGCACAGTCCAATAAACAGTCCAGGTCATTCACATATAAAGCAGTAGATGGTTAAACAATAGTCCAGGGATAATCCAATAACAAAGTCTTCTTACCAGTCGTTGTAGTCATCCACAATAAACAGTTGCAAACAGCAACAGTATCTCCGCAGGGATGATGTTTCACAGGGAGGGAGCCACCACGGAGAAGGCCCTTCCTGGTCCCACCAGATGGACCTCCTTAAGAGAGGAGAGCCGTAACATCTTCAGTTGGTTCAGACCGGTTCGCCAAAACTGGTAGCAGAAATCACGGGTGGGCCTGCCCATCTGCCCCTGCTCTATGTCGTCCTATTTAGGGATGTTTTTGAGGCTCGGCGAGGAAATTGCACGCACGGAAGGCAGGTGCATGTGTGAACCGGGAGCACGCACGTAGAAAGCGAGCATGTGCACGGTGAACCGGTACTACCATACTGTGCAACCCACCATTGCGGGTATGATGTTCCATGTGGATGGAGCCGCCACAGAGAGAGCCCTTCTCGCTCCCACCAGATGGACCTCCTTAAGAGAGGAGAGCCATAACATCTCATTTCCTTCTTCCACGGAGAAGTCCCTTCTTCTTGGTCCTCCTAGATTGTTCCGCTCAGCCGGGACCTAGAGAGTCACATCTTCCTCCCTTTTTTCTCTCTGGGTCTCCAGCTCCTCCGTTAGAGGAAACGCAGCGAGTTGACCACCATGTAGCGGGAGAACCTCACGTACAGATGGCGGAACCAGAGCAGCTGACTGTGGTGACACCGCATTGCTCTCTGGAAAGATAAGAAAGCATTAGATTTTAGGGACACGGTGGCTCAGTGGCTAAGACGCTGAGCTTGTCGATCGAAAGGTCGGCAGATCAGCGGTTCGAATCCCGAGTGCCGCGTAACAGGGTGAGCTCCCGTGACTTGTCCCAGCTTCTGCCAACCTAGCAGTTCGAAAGCAGGTAAAAAACGCAAGTAGAAAAATAGGGACCACCTTTCGTGGGAAGGGAACAGCCTTCCGTGCACGTTTGGCGTTGAGTCATGCCGGCCACATGACCACGGAGACGACTTCGGACAGAGCTGGCTCTTTGGCTTTGAAACGGAGATGAGCAGCGCCCCCTAGAGTCGGGAACGACTAGCACGTATGTGTGAGGGGAACCTTTACCTTTATAGGCAAGGAGAACAATGCAAGGGAATGGTTTGGGTGAAACCATGAATACAGGTGGTCCTTGACTTTCAACAGTTCATTTAATGACCAAACTTACAACTGAAAAAAAATGAGCCTTTTTCACATGACCGTTGCAGCATTTTCCATAGTCATATGATCAAAAAATTCAGATTCTTGGCAACTGGCATGTACTTATGACGGTTGCAGTCTTCCGGTGGGGGGGGGGGTCACATGACCCCCTTTTGCGACCTTCTGACCGGCAAAGTCCACGGGGAAGCCAATTCGCTTAACGACCGTGTGACTCACTCAACAACTGCAGCGACTCACTTAAGAACTATGGCACAAAAAAAAAAGGTCGTAAAATGGGGCAGAACTCCATAAAGAGTCTTGTTTAGCGACAAAACCTTGGGGCTTGTCAGAAGTTGGGATCGCATGACCTGGGAGGCTGCAACCGTCATAAATAGGAGCCAGTTGGCAAGCGGGTCAAATTGTGTTTGTCGATCGAAAGGTCAGCAGTTCAGCGGTTCGAATCCCTAGCGCCGCGTAACGGGGTGAGCTCCCGTTCCTTGTCCCGGCTTCTGCCAACCTAGCAGTTCGAAAGCAGATTAAAAAATGCAAGTAGAAAAATAGGAACCACCTTTGGTGGGAAGGTGAGACCCTACAGGGACGCTACAAGGCGTTGTAAGTGTGAAAACTGATCGTAAGTCCCTTTTTTTCAGAGCTGCTGCAACTTCCAACGGTCACAAAACCGTTGTTTTTGTGTTACGGTTGTCAGGTTTCGATGTCATCTCAAATAAATTGCACTCCCAACAATTAATCTTTCCTGAAATATTCCATTTATTGAGTACGACAGATCTGGCCCCGACTTCGTCGTAGCCGATACTAACCCTCTGACCCCCAAACCCTTCCCTTTCCGTTCCCCAATTCTCATCTTCTCATTGGCCATCTTCCAAGTCAGTCTCCTCAGCTTCTGACCTCACCCCACAGGAATGTCCCCCCTCCCATCCCATCTCCTAGGGGATATTATTTACAGAGAAAATAAGTAGGTTGAAAAGTCAAGCCTCGTCTTTTTATGGCAGCATCAGAATGCTGACAACGGTTGTGTTACGGTTGACTTCTCACACATCTCCGCTGGCAACCTGGCAAGAGAAACTAGGGAGGGGGAGGAAAGGAGTCATTGGACTCTATGGGGAGCTGGGAGGAAATTGAGAGATTCAAGGGCACCGTCTCTAACTCTACAGCTCAAGGTCGAACGCTTAGACACCTCCGAAAGCCACAGATGGTTTCCAAAACAAATTGACAGGTTAACACGGTTGGAAGGGACCTTGGAGGTCATCTAGTCCAACCCCCCGCCAGAGCAGGAGACCCTACACCATTTCTGACAGAGGGCAGTCCAGTCTCTTCTCGAAAGCTTCCAGGGATGAAGCTCCCACAACTTCCGAAGGCAACTTCTGTTCCATGGGTTGATTGTTCTCATTGTCAGGAAATTCCTCTTTATTTCCAGGTTGAATCTCTCCTTGGTCAGTTTCCATCCATTGTTCCTTGTCTGGCCTTCGGGTGCTTTGGAGAATAGCTTGACCCCCTTCCTCCTCTCTGGGGCAGCCCCCCAAATATCGGAAGATGCTCTCCTGTCTCCCCTGGTCCTTCTCTTCACTAGACCAGCCATGTCTTCTGTCCATCTATGGTTCATTCAGATGTCTGTCTTTCTTTCTTTCTTTCTTTCTTTCTTTCTTTCTTTCTTTCTTTCTTTCTTTCTTTCTTTCTTTCTTTCTCTCTCTCTCTCTCTCTCTTTCTTTCCCTCCCTTCCACCTTCCTTCCCTCCCTCCCTCCCTCCCTCCTTCCTTCCTTCCTTTTGCTTTGGAAAATAGCTTGACCCCCTTCCTCCTCTCTGGGGCAGCCCCTCAAATACTGGAAGATGCTCTCCTGTCTCCCCTGGTCCTTCTCTTCACTAGACTAGCCATGTCTTCTGTCCATCTATGGTTCATTCAGATGTCTTTCTTTCTTTCTTTCTTTCTTTCTTTCTTTCTTTCTTTCTTTCTTTCTTTCTTTCTTTCTTTCTCTCTCTCTCTCTCTTTCTTTCCCTCCCTTCCACCTTCCTTCCCTCCCTCCCTCCCTCCCTCCTTCCTTCCTTCCTTTTGCTTTGGAAAATAGCTTGACCCCCTTCCTCCTCTCTGGGGCAGCCCCCCAAATATCGGAAGATGCTCTCCTGTCTCCCCTGGTCCTTCTCTTCACTAGACTAGCCATGTCTTCTGTCCATCTATGGTTCATTCAGATGTCTGTCTTTCTTTCTTTCTTTCTTTCTTTCTTTCTTTCTTTCTTTCTTTCTTTCTTTCTTTCTTTCTCTCTCTCTCTCTCTCTCTCTCTTTCCCTCCCTTCCACCTTCCTTCCCTCCCTCCTCCCTCCCTCCCTCCCTCCTTCCTTCCTTCCTTTTGCTTTGGAAAATAGCTTGACCCCCTTCCTCCTCTCTGGGGCAGCCCCTCAAATACTGGAAGATGCTCTCCTGTCTCCCCTGGTCCTTCTCTTCACTAGACCAGCCATGTCTTCTGTCCATTTATGGCTCATTCAGATGTCTTTCTTTCTTTCTTTCTTTCTTTCTTTCTTTCTTTCTTTCTTTCTTTCTTTCTTTCTTTCTTTCTTTCTCTCTCTCTCTCTCTTTCTTTCCCTCCCTTTCACCTTCCTTCCCTCCCTCCCTCCCTCCCTCTCTCCTTCCTTCCTTCCTTCCTTCCTTTTGCTTTGGAAAATAGCTTGACCCCCTTCCTCCTCTCTGGGGCAGCCCCTCAAATATTGGAAGATGCTCTCCTGTCTCCCCTGGTCCTTCTCTTCACTAGTCTAGCCATGATGCCCGGTTCCTGCAACCGTTCTTTGTATATTTGAGCCTCCAGGCCCCTAATGTTTTTGGAGGGCAAAGAATTTAAAGCAGAGTCAACTTTGAGCCTGGTGGCACAGTGGACTAAACTACTGTTAAAGTAGTATTTAGCTGCCAGCTGCCTGCAATTACTGCGAGTTCGAATCTCACCAGGCTCCAGGTTGACTCAGCCTTCCATCCTTCCGAGGTAGGTAAAATGAGGATCCGGTTTGTGGGGGGCAATAAGCTGACTTTGTATAAAATAGAACACCGCTTTGGGGGGGGGGCAAAAAGCCCTACTAAGCAGGTATATACAAAAAATATGAAGGCTATTGCTTAAAAAGCAGCATTGTAAGCCGCCCTGAGTCTCCGGAGAAAGGGCGTCATATAAATCAAACTAATAAAATAATAAATAAAATAATAACTTTCCTTCTTCTTAATACGAGACGGGATGGACACCTCCCGCAGCACCCTGCTCCCCGCCACCGTTTTGGCTGGCAAAGTGCTGCAGGGGGAGGGCCTTCTCTGTGGGGGCACCCACCCTCTGGAATCAGCTCCCCCCAGAGATAAGGAGAATCCATGACCTCAGTGCCTTCCGCCGTGCCCTTAAAACCTTCTTTTTCCAACAAGCCGGGCTGGCCTAACTCTTTTTAAATGTTTTTAATTGTTTTTGTTTATTGTTTTAATTAATGGGGCCAAATTTATACATATTTTTAACTGTATTTTAATATTTGTACTTGATGTTTTTACTTGGCTGTTCACCGCCCTGAGTCCTCAGGGAGAAGGGCGGTATACAAGTTCAAAAATAAAATAAAATAAAAATAAATAAAGGAGGCCGTCCAGGCTGAAAAAGTGGCATGGGTGCCACGCACGGGGCTCCCGTGCCCCGTTTTGGCTGCCACGGGCACCGTGGGCCGGTTCTTTGCTATTTCCAGGGGGTCAGATTTAACCACCCCCGTAGGCCGGATTTGTCCCACCGGCCTTGAGTTTGACACCCCTGCTCCAGATCTTCCTGTCTATGAGGGATCCTTGGTGCTCTCTGAGCTTAGTTGCTGGCTGATGTTTTGCAGATGTTTTCTCGCAGGCATGTGATGGCCCAGTGGGCCAGTTAGGCCCGTTTTTCACCCTCCCCAGGCTCCAGAGCCTTTCTAGGAGACTGGGGAGGGCAAAAACTGCCTTCCCCCTCCACCCTCAGAGGCCCTCCGGAGGCCCGAAACAGCCTGTTTGCCAACTTCCGGTGGGCCCAGAAGGCCCGAAAATCAGTTGACTGGCGTGTGCGTGTGCACCAGAGCTGAGGTCGCGTGGCCACCGATACGGCTCTGCGTGCCACCTGTGGTTCGCCACCACGGGCCTAGGGCGCCAAAGACCCCTCCTTTCAACCTTGCGCTGCTGCTTTCAACCCTGTAGGTCCCTGACTTACGACCACAACAGCACCCTAGATTTCAGTTGCGAAGCGAGGCATGTTTGCTAAATGAGTTTTGTCCCCGTTTCACGGCTTATCCTGCCCCCGTTGTTAAGTGAATCCCTGCAGTTGAAAAGCCAGGGACCAGGTTGTTCAGCGAATCTGCCTTCCCGCATGGACTTCGCTGGTCGGGAGGTCGCAAAAAGGAACCCCGGGACGCTGCAACGGTCCTAAGTATGAATTAGTTGCCAAGCAACCCGAATTTTGATCACGGGGATGCTGGAAAAGTCGTCACGGTGAAAAACGGTCCTAAGTCCCTTTTTTCACTGAACGGTCACTAAATGGACTCTCGTAAATCGAGGACTATCCTCCTTTATTGACTTCCTGGGTATGGAAACAAAATGCTGGGGACTTTTTCTGGATGGGAAGAAGGACGTCATCCAACGTACCTTGGCCAGTTCTGCTTCTTTTTCCGTCGCTATAAAGAGAACATCCTGGTTTTGGTAGCCGCTGAGCGGAGCGTCCCAGATGGAAATGTATTTCCGGAAAATGTTTACCGTCTCCAGGATGAGGAACCGACAACCTGTGTGAGAAACACAAACAGCGGGTGAAATCCAACACCTGCCTTTGTCTTCTCGCCTTCGTAACTTGTTTTTCCAAAGCAAGTCTCAGCAAGCCCCAGGAGATTTCTACCGTGGCCCCAGGTGACCCCTTTGGATGATTCGACTTATAATACATGGTTGCGAAGGGATAACAATTCACAACAGGTTAACAGAGTTGGAAGGGTCCTTGTAGGTCATCTAATCCAACCCCCCAACCAAGCAGGAGACCCTACACCAGTGATGGCTAACCTTTTTGCCATCGCGTGCCAGGAAGGGAGGGGCAGGGGAGGTTTGCCCGTGCGTGTGCCCACACCCATAATTCTATGTGCCCCGCCACATGCATGCGAGTGTGACCCCCCCTTCCCCTCCCCACTACTGGCACGCGATGGCCCGGTAGGCCCGTTTTTCTTTCTCACGTGGCTCCAGATCATTTCTATGCATCTGGGGAGGACGAAAACAGCCTTCCCCACCCCCTCGGAGGCCGGAAATTGAGAAACGGGCCGTTTCGGGCCTTCGAGGGGGTGGGGAAGGCTGTTTTTTGCCCTCCCCAGAGGCATAGAGAGGATCTGGAACCAGGGAGAAAGAAAAACGGGCCTCCCCCCCCCCCAGGCCCTCTTCTGGTGGGCCGAAAAGGGCCAAAAATCAGCTGACAGAGCTGAGCTGGCGTGCCAGGCAACATGACTCCGCGTGCGTACCATAGGTTCGCCATCACGGCCCTACACCACTTCTGACAGATGGCAGTCCAGTCTCTTCTCAAAAGCCTCCAGTGATGAAGCTCCCACAACTTCTGAAGGCAACTTCTGTTCCATGGGTTGATTGTTCTCACTGTCAGAAAAATTCTCCTTATTTCCAGGTTGAATCTCTCCTTGGTCAGTTTCCATCCATTGTTCCTTGTCTGGCCTTCGGGTGCTTTGGAGAATAGCTTGACCCCCTTCCTCCTCTCTGGGGAACCCCCCCAAATATTGGAAGATGCTCTCCTGTCTCCCCTGGTCCTTCTCTTCACTAGACTAGCCATGTCTTCTGTCCATCTATGGCTCATTCAGATGTCTTTCTTTCTTTCTTTCTTTCTTTCTTTCTTTCTTTCTTTCTTTCTTTCTTTCTTTCTTTCTCTCTCTCTTTCTTTCCCTCCCTTCCACCTTCCTTCCCTCCCTCCTTCCTTCCTTCCTTCCTTCCTTCCTTCCTTCCTTTTGCTTTGGAAAATAGCTTGACCCCCTTCCTCCTCTCTGGGGCAGCCCTTCAAATATTGGAAGATGCTCTCCTGTCTCCCCTGGTCCTTCTCTTCACTAGACCAGCCATGTCTTCTGTCCATTTATGGCTCATTCAGATGTCTTTCTTTCTTTCTTTCTTTCTTTCTTTCTTTCTTTCTTTCTTTCTTTCTTTCTTTCTTTCTTTCTTTCTTTCTTTTCTTTCTTTCTTTCTTTCTTTCCTTTCTTTCTTTCTTTTCTTTCTTTCTTTCTCTCTCTTTCTTTCCCTCCCTTCCACCTTCCTTCCCTCCCTCCCTCCGTCTCCTTCCTTCCTTTTGCTTTGGAAAATAGCTTGACCCCCTTCCTCCTCTCTGGGGCAGCCCCTCAAATATTGGAAGATGCTCTCCTGTCTCCCCTGGTCCTTCTCTTCACTAGACCAGCCATGTCTTCTGTCCATTTATGGCTCATTCAGATGTCTTTCTTTTTTTCTTTCTTTCTTTCTTTCTTTCTTTCTTTCTTTCTTTCTTTCTTTCCTTTCTTTCTTTCTTTCCTTTCTTTCTTTCTTTTCTTTCTTTCTTTCTCTCTCTTTCTTTCCCTCCCTTCCACCTTCCTTCCCTCCCTCCCTCCGTCTCCTTCCTTCCTTCCTTCCTTCCTTTTGCTTTGGAAAATAGCTTGACCCCCCTTCCTCCTCTCTGGGGCAGCCCCTCAAATACTGGAAGATGCTCTCCTGTCTCCCCTGGTCCTTCTCTTCACTAGACCAGCCATGTCTTCTGTCCATTTATGGCTCATTCAGATGTCTTTCTTTCTTTCTTTCTTTCTTTCTTTCTTTCTTTTCTTTCTTTCTTTCTTTCCTTTCTTTCTTTCTTTCTTTTCTTTCTTTCTTTCTCTCTCTTTCTTTCCCTCCCTTCCACCTTCCTTCCCTCCCTCCCTCCGTCTCCTTCCTTCCTTCCTTCCTTCCTTCCTTCCTTTTGCTTTGGAAAATAGCTTGACCCCCTTCCTCCTCTCTGGGGCAGCCCCTCAAATACTGGAAGATGCTCTCCTGTCTCCCCTGGTCCTTCTCTTCACTAGACTAGCCATGTCTTCTGTCCATCTATGGTTCATTCAGATGTCTTTCTTTCTTTCTTTCTTTCTTTCTTTCTTTCTTTCTTTCTTTCTTTCTTTGTTTCTTTCTCTCTCTCTCTCTCTTTCTTTCCCTCCCTTCCACCTTCCTTCCCTCCCTCCCTCCTTCCTTCCTGCCTCCCTCCCCTCCTTTTGCTTTGAGAATAGCTTGACCCCCCTTCCTCCTCTCTGGGGCAGCCCCTCAAATACTGGAAGATGCTCTCCTGTCTCCCCTGGTCCTTCTCTTCACTAGACCAGCCATGTCTTCTGTCCATTTATGGCTCATTCAGATGTCTTTCTTTCTTTCTTTCTTTCTTTCTTTCTTTCTTTTCTTTCTTTCTTTCTTTCTTTCTTTCTTTCTTTCTTTCTTTCCTTTCTTTCTTTCTTTTCTTTCTTTCTTTCTCTCTCTTTCTTTCCCTCCCTTCCACCTTCCTTCCCTCCCTCCCTTCTTTCTTTGTTCTTCTTTCTTTCTTTTCCTTCCTTCCTTCCTTCCTTCCTTCCTTCCTTCCTCTCTTGCTCTTTCTCCTTCTTTTCTCATTAATTTGCGTTCATTTTATGTCCTTTTTACATTTTTTAAACAAAAAGTATATATACATAAAAAGAAAACTCTACAATTTATACTTCCTCCTCCTCCTCCTCCTCCTCAGAAGTTAAGCCCAATTGAAGGGTAAGGCCCACAAGGTTAAAAAACAAGCAACTTGGAGATAAATCTTCCAGCAAAACAATTTTTCTCCAGCAGCCACAAAGCCTCACCGAGAAGGCAGACTTTGTCCTGTGGCTGAAAGCCAATGAAGAGACTTGCTGCTACTGGAAAATTACTGGAAAACGTAAATCATCATATCGTCAACGGAAAAGTTGACACCCAATCTAAGAGGCTGTTCTTCAAACAAACTTTTGTTTCTGGTTTCTCTCCTTGCAACTTTGCCTTTGCACTGATTTAAAAAGAAATGGGAAGAAAGACATTTCGTCCTTCTAGGTCAAGGCTATCCAACTTTGGCAACTTTAAAACTTGTGGACTTCAGTTCCCAGAATTCCCCACTCCTCTTAAAGCAGGGCTGGCTGGGGAATTCTGGGAGTCGAAGTCCACAAAATCTTAAAGTTGCAAAAGTTGGACATCCCTGACATAATGGTAAAGGTTCTCCTTGCACATATGTGCTAGTCGTTCCCGACTCTAGGGGGCGCTGCTCATCTCCGCTTCAAAGCCAAAGAGCCAGCGCTGTCCGAAGACGTCTCCGTGGTCATGTGGCCGGCATGACTCAACGCCAAAGGCGCACGGAAGGCTGTTCCCTTCCCACCAAAGGTGGTCCCTATTTTTCTACTTGCATTTTTTTACCTGCTTTCGAACTGCTAGGTTGGCAGAAGCTGGGACAAGTCACGGGAGCTCACCCCGTTACGCGGCACTCGGGATTCGAACCGCTGAACTGCCGACCTTTCGATCGACAAGCTCAGCGTCTTAGCCACTGAACCACCACGTCCCTTATCCCTGACATAGATATTATCAATTTCTTGGATGTATAACTTTTGGGTCACGTTAGCTGTAGTTTCTTACTTCCTTTCCAGTTTAATTTGAATGTTAATATTTGAGGTTGACACTTAATAAAGACTTTATTAAAATATATATATATGAATAAAGCTCTTCTTGCAGAATTGTCCCAGCCCAGGGATATGTCCTTGGGGATGGCCAGCGGGGAGTTTCCAGACTGATAAGAGGAATGGAAACCAAGTTGTACCAGAAACATGCAAGGACATGTTGAATTTGCAAAAGTGAAGGTTAACCGGAGCTGAAGCAGGCTGCAAATATTTACAGGGTTTTTGCTGTTGTTTTTTTTAAATGTGAAAGATGGTGGAACTGTCCTCTGCAAATGCAGGAAAGGAAAGAAGGAGGCAGAAGGGAAGGGAAGGGAAGGGAAGGGAAGGGAAGGGAAGGGAAGGGAAGGGAAGGGAAGGGAAGGATAGGATAGGATAGGATAGGATAGGATAGAATAGGAAAGGAAAGGAAAGGAAAGGAAAGGAAAGGAAAGGAAAGGAAAGGAAAGGAAAGGAAAGGAAAGGAAAGGAAAGAAGGAAAGGAGGCAGGAGGGAAGGGAAGGGGAAGGGAAGGAAAGGAAAGGAAAGGAGGCAAAGGGGAAGGGAAGGGAAGGATAGGATAGGATAGGAAAGGAAAGGAAAGGAAAGGAAAGGAAAGGAAAGGAGGCAGAAGGGAAGGGAAGGGAAGGGAAGGGGAAGGGAAGGGAAGGGAAGGGAAGGAAAGGAGGCAGGAGGGAAGGGAAGGGGAAGGGAAGGAAAGGAAAGGAAAGGAGGCAAAGGGGAAGGGAAGGGAAGGATAGGATAGGAAAGGAAAGGAAAGGAAAAGAAAGGAAAGGAAAGGAAAGGAGGCGGAAGGGAAGGGAAGGGGAAGGGAAGGGAAGGGAAGGAAAGAAGGAAAGGAAAGGAAAGGAAAGAAGGAGGCAAAAGGGAAGAGAAGGGAAGGAAAGGAAAGGAAAGGAGGCAAAAGGGAAGGGAAGAGAAGGGAAGGAAAGGGAAAGGAAAGAGAAGGGAAGGGAAGGGAAGGAAAGGAAAGGAAAGGAAAGGAAAGGAAAGGAAAGGAGGCAAAAGGGAAGGGAAGAGAAGGGAAGGAAAGGAAAGGAAAGGAAAGGAAAGGAAAAGAAAGGAAAGAGGAAAGGAGGCAGAAGGGAAGGGAAGGGAAGGGGAAGAGAAGGAAAGGGAAGGGAAGGGAAGGGAAGGAAAGAAAAGGAGGCAAAAAGGGAAGGAAAGAGAAGGGAAGGGAAGGGAAGGGAAGGGAAAGGAAAGGAAAGGAAAGGAAAGGAAAGGAAAGGAAAGGAAAGGAAAGGAAAGGAAAGGAAAGGAAAGGAAAGGAAAGGAAAGGAAAGGAAAGGAAAGAAGGAAGAAGGAAAGGAGCTTCAGGAAGAATTTCCAGATCGGGAGAGCAGCTAAGTAGTGGGACTGCCTGCCTAGAATTGTGTTTCTCAGTCTTGGAAACTTTAAGAGGAGTGGACTTCCACTCCCAGAATTCCCCAGCCACGTCACGTGATCAAAATTTGGATAACTTGAACTCGTATTTATGACGGTCGCAGGAGCTGGGGAAGCCATATTCACTTAACAACTGGGTTAGGAACTTAACAGCTGCAGTGATTGACTTTAACAATTGTGGTAAGAAGGGTCGTAAAATGGGGCAAAACTCGCTTAACAAATGTCTCACTTTACAACAGAAATTTTGGGCCCAATGGTGGTCGTAAGTCGAGGACTACCTATAAAAAAAAGAGTGAATGCTAAAGATCAATGACTTCACTTATGGCTCTTTCTTGTTAACCAAATACCTTGTTAATAAAATAATTAACTAACAAACACCAACCTTCTGGAACCTTCCTCTCGGAGTGCAAGGACCTGTGAAGAGGAAATGGGACAGGGGAGAATAGATGTACAAGTAGTCTAAATATACAAATGGAGACCCTTTGAGAGTTGAATGCAAGGAAATTTCATTTTAATTATATGCCGATTCTATTCTATTCTATTCTTCTATTTAATTCTAATTCTAATTCTAATTGTAATTCTAATTAATTCTAATTCTAATTCTAATTCTATTCTAATTCTAATTCTATTCTATTCTATTCTATTCTATTCCATCTTTCTATTTAATTCTAATTCTAATTCTATTCTATTCCATCTTTCTATTTAATTCTAATTCTAATTAATTCTAATTCTATTCTATTCTTCTATTTAATTCTAATTCTAATTCTAATTCTAATTAATTCTAATTCTAATTCTAATTCTAATTCTAATTCTATTCTAATTCTAATTCTATTCTATTCTATTCCATCTTTCTATTTAATTCTAATTCTAATTCTAATTCTATTCTATTCTATTCTATTCCATCTTTCTATTTAATTCTAATTCTAATTCTAATTAATTCTAATTCTAATTCTATTCTATTCCATCTTTCTATTTAATTCTAATTCTAATTAATTCTAATTCTAATTCTATTCTATTCCATCTTTCTATTTAATTCTAATTCTAATTAATTCTGATTCTAATTCTATTCTATTCCATCTTTCTATTTAATTCTAATTCTAATTAATTCTAATTCTATTCTATTTTTCTATTTAATTCTAATTCTAATTGTAATTCTAATTAATTCTAATTCTAATTCTATTCTAATTCTAATTCTATTCTATTCTATTCTATTCTCTTTCCTCTTTCTATTTAATTCTAATTCTAATTAATTCTAATTCTAATTCTATTCTGTTCTATTCTTCTATTTAATTCTAATTCTAATTCTATTCTATTCTATTCTATTCTATTCTATTCTATTCTATTCTATTCTATTCTATCCTATCCTATCCTATCCTATCCTATCCTATCCTATCCTATCCTATCGTATTTAATTCTAATTCTAATTCTAATTCTATCGTATCCTTGTTGCTCTGGAAGACCAGTAGGGAGCAGCCTCCTCTTTAAAAAATGTTTTTATTTTTTTGCCAAATCTGAGCGCTAAGCGTGTTCTGGAGAGGAGCTGCCAACGGAGAACCTCCAAAAGTTACAATCCCCCTCCTTGCTAACAGCATGAGATTTGCAAGGTTGCATCAATCTGCAGACAAGGCCCTGCGGGGAGTGGTGGGTCCCTGAAGCCCTGAAGGTAGTCTTTCACTTCCAAACCACTTGTTTAATGACCGTTTGAAGTTACGACGGCCCTGAAAAAAGTGACTTATGACCATGTTTCACACTTACGACCATTTCTGCCTATGTCCCAGGTCACATGATCAAAATTCGGACGCTCGGCCACCAGCTCGCAGTTATGACGGCCGCAGTGTCCAGGAGTCACCCAATCCTCTTTTGCGACCTCCTGGGAAAGCCAGATTCACTTAACAACTGTGCGAGTCACTGAACCGCTGCAGCGATTTGCTTAACAACGGCGGCCAAAAGGTCGTAAAACGGGGCAAAATCTACCGAACAACTGTCTTGCCTTGCAACTGAAATTTGGGGTCCATTGTGGTCATAAGTTAAGGACTACCGGTACCATTTGTTCAGCATCGTTGCAACATTAAACGGCCGCTAAACAAGCTGTTGTAAAGCGAGGACTGTCTGTGGAGAAACACCATCAATCAATCAAATGAAGCCACTATCATCTGCTAATTGAAATTTCCCTTCTTTTGCAAGACCTGCAGATTCAAGCCACTTTCCAGCAGAGAATCCCCTCATTACATTTTCTCATGCAATTCTTGCCATATTTTTTTTTTGTAATTGCACCTGGCCTCTGGTTCCCAGGCCTAGGACAACTGATAGGATCCATGAACTTCATTTAATGACGGGGAGGGAGGCAGACTGTACCTGACAGCAGAGTAAACCGATCGGTGGTTTGGGTGCCCACTCACACCTCTGGCGTCAAAGGTTACAACCTGGATGGAAAGAACCACAAAAAGCGATTGTGTGATATATATATATATATATATATATATATATATATATATGTATATATGTATATATGTATATATGTATATATATATATATATTTAACTCAAGGGGAAGGTGTTATCCACCTATCACAGAATTACACAGGAAGGAAGGAAGAGAGGAAGGAAGGAAGGACAAAAGGGAGAGAGAAGGAAGGAAGGAGAAAAGGAAGAGAGAAGGAAGGAAGGTAAGGAGTGAAGAGGACAGGGGAGGGGAGAAAGGGAGGGAGGGAAGGAGAGAGGAGGGGAGGAGAGAGAGGAAAGAAAGAAGGAAGGGAGGAAGAGGGGAGACAAGGGTTAGGGTGTAGTAGAGGTAAGAAAAGGAAGGGAAGGAGGATGGAAGGGAGGGAGGAAGAGAGGAAGGAAGGAAGGACAAAAGGGAGAGAGAAGGAAGGAAGGAGAAAAGGAAGAGAGAAGGAAGGAAGGTAAGGAGTGAAGAGATCAGGGGAGGGGAGAAAGGGAGGGAGGGAAGGAGAGAGGAGGGGAGGAGAGAGAGGAAGGAAGGAAGGAAGGGAGGAAGAGGGGAAACAAGGGTTAGGGTGTAGTAGAGGTAAGAAAAGGAAGGGAAGGAGGATGGAAGGGAGGGAGGAAGAGAGGAAGGAAGGAAGGCCAAAAGGAGAGAGAAGGAAGGAAGGAGAAAAGGAAGAGAGAAGGAAAGAAGGAAGGTAAGGAGTGAAGAGATCAGGGGAGGGGAGAAAGGGAGGGAGGGAGGGAAGGAGAGAGGAGGGGAGGAGAGAGAGGAAAGAAAGAAGGAAGGGAGGAAGAGGGGAGACAAGGGTTAGGGTGTAGTAGAGGTAAGAAAAGGAAGGGAAGGAGGATGGAAGGAAGGGAGGGAGGGAGGAAGAGAGGAAGGAAGGAAGAGGAAGGAAGAACAAAAGGGAGAGAGAAGGAAGGAAGGAGAAAAGGAAGAGAGAAGGAAGGAAGGTAAGGAGTGAAGAGGGGAGGGGAGGGAGGGAAGAAGAGAGGAGGGGAGGAGAGGAAGGAAAGAAGGAAGGGAGGAAGAGGGGAGACAAGGGTTAGGGTGTAATAGAGGTAAGAAAAGGAAGGGAGGAAGAGAGGAAGGAAGAGGGAAGAGGGGAGGAGAGGAGGAAGAAAAGGGAGGGAGGGACAGGGAGTTGCGGTAATGATGCAGGGGGGGTAGGGCAGGGTAGGAGAAGGAAGGAAGGAGAAAAAGGGAAGGGAGGGAGGGAGGGAACAGCGGAGGAGAGGGGAGTTTGACACCCCTGATTCAAGACCTTCACATATCTGTAAAGCAAAGAAAAGTTGAAGTAAATTGGAAATACTTAAAATACTAAATTACCAAATCGATGTGGTGGGTTTCAATTTGTGAGAGGATCAGCTCTGCGAGGAGAGGGATGTCCCACTTGGCAGACGGATGATCTGGAAGTTTCCTAGAAATGAATAAAGGAAGGAAGGAAGGAAGGAAGGAAGGAAGGAAGGAAGGAAGGAAGGAAGGAAGAGAGAGAGAGAGAGAGAAAGAGAGAGAGAGAGGGAGGGAGGGAGGGAAAAAAGGAAGGAAGGAAAGAATGAATGAAAGAATGAAAGAAAAAGAAAGAAAGGGAGGGAGGGAGGGAGGAAGGAAGGAAAAGGAAGGAATGAAAGAATGAATGAAAGAAAGAAAAAAGAAAGAAAGAAGAAGGAAGGAAGGAAAGAAAAGAAAAAGAAAGAAAGAAAGAAAGAAAGAGGAAGGAAGGAAAGAATGAATGAAAGAATGAAAAAAGAAAAGAAAGAAAGGGAGAGAGGAAGGAAGGAAAAGGAAGGAAGGAAAGAATGAATGAAAAAGAAAAAAGAAAGAGGAAAGAAGGAAGGAAGGACAGAAAAGAAAAAGAAAGAAAGAAAGAGGGAGGAAGAAGGAAGGAAAGAATGAATGAATGAAAGAAAGAAAGAAAAGAAAGAAAGGGAGGAAGGAAGGAAGGAAAAGGAAGGAAGGAAAGAATTAATGAAAGAAAGAAAAAAGAAAGAAAGAGGAAGGAAGGGAGGAAGGAAGGAAATATTATTATTATTATTATTATTATTATCTCTTATTCATTAAACATGAAACTCAGTCAACTGAACATTTAAAAATGTGTCACAAATATGATTGACTGGTTCTAATGGTTGATATGGGTTGCTGCCAGCGTCCTAGGTATATATGATGTTCTGAGTAGATAGATGTTCTGAATTATTATTATTATTATTATTATTATTATTATTATTATTGGTTAATCTTTAGTGAGATTCACAGCCTTTGAGGCTGGTTAATAGTTCAGCAGCTCGAGTCCTAACCAAGGACCTAGGAACTGTTAAGGTATCGTCGGAGGATGTAAGCTGTTCCGAGTAAGTCAAAATTATTATTATTATTATTATTATTATTATTATTATTATTATTATTATTATTTAATCTTTAGTGAGATTCACAGCCTTTGAGGCTGGTTAATAGCTCAGCAGCTTGAGTCCTAACCAAGGACCTAGGAACTGTTAAGATATTGTCGGAGGATGTAAGCTGTTCCGAGTAAGTCAAAATTATTATTATTATTATTATTATTATTATTATTATTATTAATATTAATATTAATATTATTATTTAATCTTTAGTGAGATTCACAGCCTTTGAGGCTGGTTAATAGCTCAGCAGCTTGAGTCCTAACCAAGGACCTAGGAACTGTTAAGATATTGTCGGAGGATGTAAGCTGTTCCGAGTAAGTCAAAATTATTATTATTATTATTATTATTATTATTATTATTATTATTATTATTATTAGTATCATTTTAATTATATAATGATAATGATAATGATAATAAAAAGACCCAAACAATACACACTTTATTGAATACTTATGCATATTAAAGAAAACTGTATAAATATATATATTTTTTTAAACAGCGAAGCTGGCATTCTTTTTCACACAATTAACTGATTACCAGAGTTGGAAGGGACCTAGCAGGTCATCTAGTCCAGCCCCCACCCCCCACCCAAGCAGGAGACCCTACACCTACACTATTTCTGACAGATACCAATCTTTTCTGCTGAACACCTGGCAGATTTCGGTCACGCGACGCCGGTGGAAAGTGACAGCGGGGAAACCGAGGATCAAATCAAATCCTTCTGACCTCAACGGTGTGACAATAACCAAGGCGAACTCTGGATCGTTTGGGGAAAGAGAGCGGGCGGAAACACAGCTTCCCGTCGCCTGCTGAATGAAAACTAGGTTAATCGGGGACCAAGGTTTGGCCCTGTTGATTAACAAAACACGGCCCAGATGGGGGAAATCGTTTTTTTTATCTAAGCGCCAATGATTTCCAAAAGGGCCGCTAAAAGATACGGGTAAGTCCTCGACTTAGGACCATGTTGAGGCCAAAACATTTCTGGCACTAACTGAGATAAGGTAAGTTCCAACTCTGTTACTGTTAAACCCCTCTTAAAGCATTCTGGCTGGGGAATTCTGGGAATGGAAGTTCACCCCACTTAAAGCATGCTGGCTGGGTGATTCTAGGAGTAGAAGTCCACCCATCTTAAAGCATCCTGGCTGGGGAATTCTGGGAGTGGAAGTCCTCCCCTCTTAAAGCATCCTGGCTGGGGAATTCTGGGAGTAGAAGTCCTCACTTCTTAAAGCATCCTGGCTTGGGAATTCTGGGAGTGGAAGTCCTCACTTCTTAAAGATGCTGGCTGGGGAATTCTGGGAGTGGAAGTCCACCCATCTTAAAGATGCTGGCTGGGGAATTCTGGGAGTGGAAGTCCACCCATCTTAAAGCATGCCGGCTGGGGGATTCTGGGAGTGGAAGCCCACCCCTCTTAAAGCAAGCTGGCTGGGGGATTCTGGGAGTGGAAGCCCACCCCTCTTAAAGCCTGCTGGCTGGGGAATTCTGGGAGTGGAAGTCCACCCCTCTTAAAGCAAGCTGGCTGGGGGATTCTGGGAGTGGAAGCCCACCCCTCTTAAAGCCTGCTGGCTGGGGAATTCTGGGAGTGGAAGCCCACCCCTCTTAAAGCAAGCTGGCTGGGGGATTCTGGGAGTGGAAGCCCACCCCTCTTAAAGCCTGCTGGCTGGGGAATTCTGGGAGTGGAAGCCCACCCCTCTTAAAGCAAGCTGGCTGGGGGATTCTGGGAGTGGAAGCCCACCCCTCTTAAAGCCTGCTGGCTGGGGAATTCTGGGAGTGGAAGTCCACCCCTCTTAAAGTCACCCAGGGTGAAAAATGTTTGTTCCATCCCCATGCACCGCTTCCACCCTCCCTCTCTGGCTGCCTTGGAGCATGGGTGTGTTTTCCAGCTCGCTGCAACGCAAACCTCTGGCAACCCTGAGGCTGTCCCTCCCCTCCAATGCTCTGGAATAACCCTGGGTGCAGCTCTGGAATGCAAGGCGCAGGACACCCTGGCATGCCACGGCATCTGCGCTCTCGCCTAAATAAAACAAAACTGCCTTTTGATGAGGCCGAGACTGAGTTTTTTTTCCCTGCAGTTGTTTATATGAGTCACAAGAAGGGAGGAGGGGAAGGATAACCGCTCTCATGGGGGGGGGGCAAAAACCCCTCCCAAGTAGAAATGTTTGCGAAGAGGGAAACTGACTTTCAGCCTTGACAAAGGAGCCTTTAAATGTTGGTAAGTGCTCGACTTGCCACTGTCTCCATTTAGTGACCGCTTGAAGTTACAATGGCACCAGTGGTGAAATCTAATTTTTTTTTTTTACTACCGGTTCTGTCGGCGTGGCATGGCATGGCTGGGCGGGCGTGGCAGGGGAAGGATACTGCAAAATCTCCATTCCCACCCCACTCCTGGGGGAAGCATACTGTAAAATCCCCATTCCCACCCCACTCCTGGGGGAATGATATTGCAAAATCTCCATTCCCTCCCCACTCCAGTGGAAGGATATTGCAAAATTCCCATTCTGTCCCCATTCCTGGGGGAAGGATACTGCAACATCCCCATTCCCACCCCACTCCAATGGAAGGATACTGCAAAATCTCCATTCCCACCCCACTCCAATGGAAGGATATTGCAAAATCCCCATTCCGTCCCCACTCCAGTGGAAGGATGCTACAAAATACCCATTCCCTCCCCACTCCAATGGAAGGATATTGCAAAATCCCCATTCCGTCCCCACTCCAGTGGAAGGATACTACAAAATCCCCATTTCCTCCCCACTCCAGTGGAAAGATATTGCAAAATCCCCATTCTGTCCCCACTCCTGGGGGAAGGATACTGCAACATCCCCATTCCCACCCCACTCCAATGGAAGGATATTGCAAAATCCCCATTCCGTCCCCACTCCAGTGGAAGGATGCTACAAAATCCCCATTCCCTCCCCACTCCAATGGAAGGCTATTGCAAAATCTCCATTCCCACGCCACTCCAGGGGCCAGCCGGAGGTGGTGTTTGCCGGTTCTCCAAAGTGCTCAAAATTTCCGCTACCAGTTCTCCAGAACCTGTCAGAACCTGTTGCATTTCACCCCTGAACAGCACTGGAAAAAAGCGACTTTACAACCATTTTTCACACTTATGACCGTTGCAGCATCCCCGCGGTCACGTGACCCAAATTCAGAACCCTGGGCAACTGACTCGTATTTATGACGGTTTGCAGTGTCCCGGGGTCACACGATCCCTTTTTGCGACCTGTCCATAGGGAGGCAAGCCAGATTGACTTCATGACCATGTGACTCAGTTAACAACCATGGCGAGAAACCTTTCTATGGAGATTCGCGATCCCGGTTGTCCCAAAAATGCTCTTCCAAAGGGCAAGAACATTTGAAGAGCCCTGGTAGTACAGTGGTCTAAGGCACCCTGTTATTAAGCTGGTTATTAAGACCAGCTGTCTGCAATTACTGCAGGTTCGAATCTCACCAGGCTCCAGGTTGACTCAGCCTTCCATCCTTTCTAAGGTAGGTAAATTGAGGACCCAGTTTGTGGGGGCAATAAGCTGACTTTGTATAAATATACAAAAGGATGAAGGCTATTGCTTAACGCATTGTAAGCCGTCCTGAGTTTCCGGAAAAGGGCGGCATATAAATCAAATAAAAAAAACAACAACAGGCCTTTCTTAATATTACGAAAACATTTTTGCTTCTCATCCAAGAAGTTTCTTCCGTTTTTTTTTCAGCTTCTTGGATGAGAAGCAAAACCTCTCTTTTTTTTCCCCCAAATAAAACCCAAGAAAAGTCCAGTTGCCTTTTGGAAAAGCTCCTTTGGGAGGTTCTCCAAGCTTGGCAACCTCTCGAGCGTAAAAACAACGGCAAGGTTTCCTTGGCAGGGCTGCCTCTGTGGGAACTGGTCTAAACCACAGAATTATTATTATTATTATTATTTATTTTGTTCATTTTCCTCCTCTAAAAACAGCCCGTCTCGAAGGAAGAGGGGTGCCAAACCTCCGATCTTCCAGGAATAGCTGGCAAGGAAAGTTGCCAAGATGGTTTGTTAATTCCTTGGGGGGGGGGGGGAGTGTTTGCTTCTTGGAAGCCGTGTTTTTATGTGCTTCCGTAAATAAGGAGCGTCTCGGATTTGCTTAGCTGTGGAGGGGACAGAGAGAAACTGACTTGCCCTCTGTCTGATGTTTTCCCTGCGCTGAGGAAAACAAAAAAATCAAATCTGGGGGAAAAAAAAAACATACAGTGCTAAGAAAAGCAGCATTTTTAGAATTTAGAATAACAGAGTTGGAAGGGACCTTGGAGGTCTTCTAGTCCAGCCCCCTGCTTAGGCAGGAAACCCTACACAGCTTCGGACAAATGGTTATCCAACATCTTCTTAAAATCTTCCAGTGTTGGAGCATTTACAACTTCTGGAGGCAAACTGTTCCACTGATGAATTGTTCTCACTGTCAGGAAATTTCTCCTTAGTTCTAAGTTGCTTCTCTGCTTGATGAGTTTCCACCCGTTGCTTCTTGTTCTGCCCTCAGGTGCTTTGGAGAATAGTTTGACTCCCTCTTCTTTGGGGCAGCCCCTGAGATACTAGAAGACTGCTATCATGTCTCCCCAAGTCCTTTTTTTCATTAAACTAGACATACCCAGTTCCTGCAACCGTTCTTCATATGTTTTAGCCTCCAGTCCCTATTTGACCTTGGAAAAAGAATCTTTCTAAACATTGCAGTGCCCTGGAATTTATAATAAATCCTTAGCATATAAATTTAAAGCCGGACGTATTTTTTGTTAGGCATAATATCAGAAAATTATGATAAAGCCGGACTATATAAATAACGCTACATGTCTTGACAGCAGCGAGAATTGTATTTGTCCAATATTGGAAAAAATGAGAACACCCCACCGGATGAAAATATAATTTGGAAAATATTGGACTGTGCAGAGATGGATAGATTGACATTGAAAATAAAAGATAAAGGAGATAATAGAGTACTATTCAATGTGGAATAGATTTTATCAATGGTTAGAGATAAGAGGTAGAAATTAGATGAAGAAAAATTATTGTTATGTGTAAGTAAAGGCTTTTAATAGCATTTTTTCTACAACCTCCTGGGCCAAAGAGGTTGTAGAAAAAAAATGCTTTTAAAAGCCTCTGACGATCCCAGCTGAGTTGCCTGATCATCAGAGGCCTTTTTTTTCTTTTAAAAGTATTTTTTCTACAACCTCCTGGGCCAAAGAGGTTGTAGAAAAAATGCTTTTAAAAGCCTCTAATGATCCCAGATGAGCTAATGTGAATAAAATAGGACATGAACTCTAAGAGACCCTCTCTATTCACGTTATTATAAGAGAGAAAAGTGCTTGTTTGGAGATTATATTAAAAATCAGCTAAACCCCATTAAGTGGTAATGTATCTTCTGATGAGGCCTAGCTGTCACGGAAGGACAAGCCATATGGAAAACATTTGAGTGGCCTCAAGTGTCAAAGACAAGGACATATATGTTACAAAGAGTTACTTAATCCAATAAACTTACCTAAGGACAGCAATAAATAAACCATTAGCAAACCACAGCACTTAAGGAAAAGTTGTGTAGCTAAGATAATCTTATAAACTAGCATGTAATGGTTTAGTAATTAGGAAATGTGTCAATTATCATATAACAAGTGTATGTGGAAAATGCATGAGCTCATGTTAACCATATATAGAAAACTGGATGAGCTCACCGAATTCTTTGTCTTAGAAATGTATAAAAACAGAGGTATCAGAGCTCTTTCCTGGTTCAAAGTTTCAGGTACAAATCTGGCTCTGAACCTTGCGCAATAAAAACTGTCTCTGGCTGACCCAGGAATGTTGCTTGGTCTCATCATTCCATAACAGAGCCACGCGATCATCAGAGGCTTTTTTTTTTTTAACTTTTAAAAGCATGTTTTCAGCCGAAGAGGTTGTAGAAAATATGCTTTTAAAAATTAAAAAAAAACAGCCTCTGATGATCGCGCAGCTCAGCTGGGCATTGGGGGTGGGGCAGGGATTTTCGCTACCGATTCTCCGAACCACCCGCCGCCATCGCTACCGGATCGGGTGATCCGGTCTGAACCAGAAGCATTTCACCCCTGATTTCACCCCTGCTTTACACTATTGGCAATCCCAGCTCTCTCGCAGGTCTAGATCCTAGCTTCGAACAGGAGGTGTTGAGAAATAAACTATTTTGTGACCAACTTACTCAAAAGCCTGGCCTTGACTCACGTTCAACCAGAGCTGGACTCGTACACAAGAAATTTCTCAAATTCTAAGAAGTTTTTCCCTTCCACTACACGAACCGAATCTTGCAGGGCAATGAGTGCCTCTGACCAGCAGAACCGAGTCCGCAATTTAAATTTTCAGGGTTCAGCTGGGTGCAAACATTCACCAGCACACTTCTTGTTTTGTAGAAAGTGTGTATAGAAGAGCAATAAAGATGATTAGGGGTCCAGAGGCTGAAACATGGGAAGAACGGTTCCTCTAAGAAGATATTCGATTGTGCAGAAATGGATAGACTTACAAGAAGTCTATCCATTAGAGAAGACTTACAAGAAACAGAAAGAAGATACAGAATATTATCAAACACGGAAGTCATTTTGCTGTTATGGAATGAAAGACTGAAAAACATTCCTGGGTCAGCCAGATACAGTTTATTGCGCAGGTTCAGAGCCAGATTTGTACCTGAAATTCTGAACCCTGGAAAGCTCTGATACAACTGCTTATATATATTTCCAAGACAAAGGGTTTGGTGAGCACATGCATTTTTCCATTTATGGTTAAACATACACTTGTTATATGATAATTGACACTTCCTAATTACTAAACCATTATTGTCTAGTTTATAAGATTATCTTTAGCTAGACAACCTTCCTTAGTTCTGTAATTACTAATACGGGAGATTTATTGCCGTCCTTAGGTAATAAGTAACTCTTTGTAACATACATGTCCTTGTGTCTTTGACAGTGAGGCCACTCAGATGTTTTCCATATGGCTGTCCTTCCGTGACAGCTAGGCCTCATCAGAAGATATATTACCAATAATGGGATTTAGCTGATTTTTAATATAATCTCCAAACAAGCACATTTCTCCCTTATAATAATGTGAATAGAGAGGGTCCTTTAGTGTTCATGTAACTGACCCTGTATGATTCCTACTTTATTCACATTATTGCCAGTGGTTGGAAAAAAAGGGTGGAGAATAAGAATGGAATTGGTACTGTTAAGCAAATTAAATACCTAGACACCACGATGTTTATTAAGCACTAAGAAATGTAAAATTTATATATAGAAAAGAACAGTATCTGGAACTGGGTATGTCTAGTTTAATGAAAAGAAGGACTAGGGGCGACATGATACCAGTCTCCCAATATTTGAGGGGCTGCCCCAAAGAAGAGGGGCTCAAGCCAGGGGTGAAATCCAGCAGGTTCTAACAGGTTCCGGAGAACCGGTAGCGGAAATTTTGAGTAATTTGGAGAATCAGCAAATACCACCTCTGGCTGGCCCCCGAGTTGGGTGGGAATGGAGATTTTGCAATATCCTTCCCCCAGGAGTGGGGAGGGAATGGGGATTTTGCAATATCCTTCCCCCAGGAGTGGGGAGGGAATGGGGATTTTGCAGTATCCTTCCCCTGCCACGCCCACCAAGCCACGCCCACAGAACCGGTAGGGAAAAATTTTGGATTTCACCCCTGGCTCAAGCTATTATCCAAAGCTGCTGAAGGCAGGACAAGAAGCAACGGTGGAAACTAATCAAGGAGAGAAGCAATTCGGAACTAGTGAGAAATTTCCTAACAGTGAGAACCATTAACCAGTGGAACAACTTGCAACCAGAAGTTGTGGCTGCTCCAACACTGGAGGTTTTTAAGAAAAAAACTGGACAATTATTTGTCTGGAATAGCATGGAATAGCTCATGCTTAAGCAGGGGGTTGGACTAGAAGACCTCCAAGGTCCCTTCCAAATCTGTTATTCTATTATAATAAAAGGTTTGGGGACTAAATTGTATGATGAATGGTTAAAGGAGCTAGGTATGTCTACCCTATCAAAGAGAAGGATTAGGGGGATCATGATAGCAGTCTTCCAGTATCTCAGGGGCTGCCCCAAAGAAGAGGGAGTCAAGCTATTCTCCAAAGCATCTGAAGGCAGGACAAGAAGCAACGGATGGAAACTAATCAAGGAGAGAAGCAACCAGGAATTAAGGAGAAACTTCCTAACAGTGAGGACACTTACAGTCCTTTACTTACAATAGTTCATTTAGTGACCCTTTGAAGTTACAACGGCACTCAGAAAAGTGACTTATGACCGTTTTCCACCCTTATGACTTGTAGCATCACTACAGTTACGTGATCAAAACTGGGACACTTGGCAACTGGGTCAAATTTATGATGGTCGCTGTGTCCCTGGCATCACGTGATCCCCTTTTGGGACCTTCTGACGAGCAAAGTCCGTCGGGGAAGCCAGATTTACTCAATATCCATGTTAGTCAATTTTTTTTAATTTTTTTAATTTTTTTTTTAAATTTGATTTATATGCCGCCCTTCTCCGGAGACTCAGGGCGGCTTAAAATGTGTTAAGCAATAGCCTTCATACTTTTGTATATTTATACAAAGTCAGCTTATTGCCCCCACAATCTGGGTCCTCAATTTACCTACCTTAGAAACGATGGAAGGCCGAGTCAACCTTGAGCCTGGTAAGATTCGAACCTGCAGTAATTGCAGGCAGCTGTGTTAATAACAGGGTGCTTTAAACCACTGTACTACCAAGGCTCTTTTTTAACATTTAACAACTGCAGGGATTCACTTAATAACCGTGGTAAGAAAGGTCGTAAAATGGGGCACAACTCCCCGAACGACTGTCTTGCTTTGCCGTGGAAACGTTGGGCTCCATTGTGGTTGTAAGTCGAGGACTTCCCATAGTCATCTGTCGGGGATGGGTGTAGTGATGAAGGGTCAGACTTGATGACCTTTTAGATCCCTTTCAGCTCTATGATCTTATGACTTTTTGCATAACCCAACAATGCTAGGTTGTTTGTTTGTTTGTTTGTTTGTTTTTTTGCAATTTACCTGTGGTCCAGGATGGTTACATTGGAAGGAGGGATCCCCAGAACTTTGCAGCTTTCTATCAGTTCCGCTTTACGAATCTCTCCCTGCTGATAGTAATTCCCTGTGAAGGATAGAATAGAATAGAATTCTTTATTGGCCAAGTGTGATTGGAGACACAAGGAATTTGTCTTTGGTGCATACGCTCTCAGTGTACATAAAAGACAAGATACGTTCGTCAAGAATCCTAAGGTACAACACTGAATGATAGTCATAGGGTACAAATAAGCAATCAAATCATATTAGGAAACAGTCAATATAAATCGTAAGGATACCAGCAACAAGGTTACAGCCATACTAATGTAGGTAAATGCGGCGGGTCCAGCTGGATGATCACCGAAGGACCCTCTTTATTCATAGTATTGTAAGAAAGGAAATGTGCTTGTTTAAGGGAAGCCAATTAACCAGATAAAAGGCAGAGTATTCCTTTGAAGTAGAAACATTCACAGAGGGGCCCCTCAGTTGTCAGAGATACAACCATTTGATGATATACAGTTTGAAAGTTAAAGAGATCAAAGGATGACCACATGTAATATCAACAAGAGATAATTTGAATCTATGCTTCACTAATTGGCAAAAAAGAATTATGACTGTTGGCAAAGAAAAAATGTAAAACTTGGTAATTGGGAAGTGTCAATTAAATATGTATATGATCACATAAACTGCTGAGTTAACAGAACCCTTTGTCTTAGAAGAGTATAAAAACCATTGTACCTAATTTCTGTCTTTGTTCAGCGCTTCATGTACAGAGCTTTGAACCTATTGCGCAATATACAATGTCTCTGGCTAACCCTGAAAAGTTGTGTTGGTCTTATTAAATCCACAACAATACAGTCATAAGTGGGAGGAGATGGGTGGTGGTGGGAACGATGAGAAGATAAATAGTAGTGCAGACTTAGTGAATAGTTTGATAGTGTTGAGGGAATTATTTGTTTAGCAGAGTGATGGCATTCGGGGAAAACTGTCCTTGTGTTTAGTTGTTCTGGTGTGCAGTGCTCTATAGCGTCGTTTTGAGGGTAGGAGTTAAAACAGTTTATGTCCAGGATGCGAGGGGTCTGTAGATATTTTCCAAGCCCTCTTTTTGACTCCTGCAGTATGTAGGTCCTCCATGGAAGGCAGGTTGGTAGCCATTGTTTTTTCTGCAGTTCTAATGATCCTCTGAAGTCTGTGTCTGTCTTGTTGGGTTGCAGAGCCAAACCAGACAGTTATGGAGGTGCAGATGACAGACTCAATAATTCCTCTCTAGAACTGGATCAGCAGCTCCTTGGGCAGTTTGAGCTTTCTGAATTTAAAAGAGATAAAAAGTCATCTCTTTTGCCCCGATTTTTGGCATTTATTTATTTATTTACCAATTTTTTGGGGGGTGCATACATTCCTCCATCCATGGAAAAAAAATTAAAGTCACTGAGAATTCAAAAGAGGAAGAGTCCACATAACAGAATCTCTGCTGGAAAAGTATAAAAGTTGATGTATTTCTGTTTTGCTGGCTAAGTTTTAAAATGTACTTTCCCCCATGTTGCCGTTTTGAGGGTAGCGGCAGAGAATTACAGGCAGTCCTTGACTTACAACAGTTCATTTAGTGACCGTTTGAAGTTACAACAGCACTGAAAAAAAGTGACTCATGGCCGTTTTTCACACTTACGACCGTTGCAGCACGTGATCGAAATTCAGATGCTTGGCAACTGATTCATAGTTATGACGGTTGCAGTGTCCCCGGGGTCACATAATCCCCTTTTGCGACCTTATGACCCAGCAAAGTCAATGGGGAAGCCGGATTCACTTAACAACCGTATGACTAACATAACAAATGCAGTGATTCACTTAACAACGGTGGCAAGAAAGGTCGTAACATGGGGCAAAACTCAGTTAACTAATGTCTCACTTAACAACATAAATTTTGGGCTCCATTGTGTCCGTAATCGGAGGACTACCTGTAATGATGATAATGAGAATAATAACAACAACAACAGGACTATGAGTTCAAAAGATGCACTTTGTCTGATGGATTTGGACTGATTGATGATGCTCTACAAGTCGGCATTGACTCTTAGCAAATATACAGGTAATCCTCGACTTACGACCACAGTGGAACCCAAAGTTTGCATTGCTAAATGAGGCACTTGTTAAGTGAGCTTCGCCCCATTTTACGACCTTTCTAGCCACAGCTGTTAAGTGAATTTTGCAGTTGTTAAGCAAGTGACATGGTCGCTAAGTCAAATCTGGCTATCCCATTGTAATTTGCCTGTCAGAAGGTTGCCAAAGGGGAATCACATGACCCTGAGACAATTTGCAACCATCATAAGTACATGCCAGTTGCCAAGCTTCTAAATTTTGGTCATGTGACCATGGCGATGCTCCAAGTCACTTATGTCGGGTTTTTTTTCAGTGCTGTTCTAACTTCAAACAGTCACTAAACAAATGGTTGTAAATCGAGGATTACCTGTACAGTAAGAGCAATAAATAATAATACAGCAATACCAACAACACTGGTAAGCATCCTGAACGGTCTCTACTCCTGCACAGAAAACGCCTTGTGGATTTATTTTTTTTGCCTCCTTGGTTTCTATCCTGCCTTTGAGGAATACAAGGCAATGTATCTGGCCCTCCCTCCTTCAGTTTTCCCCAGACAACAACCCTGCCAGGTAGGATGGTCTGAAAGACTAGCATAGAAGCACAGAATCCAACAGGGCTTTAAGGGACCTTGGAGGTCTTCTAGTCCAACCCTCTCCCCAGGACTCCTTATATCATCCTGGACTGATGGTTTACAAAACCTTTATTGAAAACCGCCAGTGATGGAGCCTCCATTAAGAATAAGCCCTCTTATTGTTGTTAAGAAAATAATGTACCAGTCATTTATATATTTTATTTTATTTTTGTTCTTCAATCCCCAGAAAAAGGTGTTTGAGAGTGTCACACGGGAGGTGTCAATTCAGAACAAATTTTCCAAGATTAAATATTAAGACAGGTGAGGGGGGGCTTGCATCTCCCCAATCCTACTCTTAGCATTATTGACTTTTGCTCCTTTAACAACTGTATTTGGAAAAAAAATTAATTGTTTATTGCAGAGTTTTCTCTATTTTCTTCCTTTGTTTTCTTTCCTCTCCTTTTCCCATTATGTCTTTTTAGGCCATAAGCCTCTCAATAAACCAACTTCTGCTTGGTTCTTATGCCCATTTTGTAGACAGGGCAAACTGAGGCTCAGTGACGTCACACACAATGGCGGACCTTCGTTAGCCCAAGAGGAATACAGGCTAGAGATGGGCGGAGCTCTTCGGAAGGTCGACGTCAGATGACGCCAGAGCGACTCCGTTTACGTACGGCAATGGCCTGAGCTCGTTCAACCCCGCGCGCAAAATGGACGTTCCGAGGCTGCGGTTGCTAGGCAACTCCGCAGCGCTCTTCTTTTTACCCCCCTCCCCTCACCTGTGGAGCCGCAGAGCAGCCACAAGCTGGCCGACTTCAAGGCGAGGATGGTGGGGGCGAAGAACATGGCTTCGTCATCAGGGTGCGCCGTCACGAAGAGGACGCGGGTGGCCTGGACGTCTTGTCGCAGCGTCGCTGACGCTACCGGTCCGTCTGAGAAATGCGTCCGGTGGTCCGGCCGCCCCCACTTCCTCAGGCCGCGGTAGCGCTGCAGCCACCAACGAGAAAGGAGCCATAGCAAAAGAACGACAAGAAGGAAAAGAAACGGGGCGCTCGTCGCCATTGTAACGCAGGAAAGAAGGGGGGAAAAAAGAGGAAGGGACAAAGAAAGTCCGGATGGAAACGTGAACCGCAAAGAATGGTTCCGCCTCATATTCTTTGAGAAAATGGTATTTTCTTGGTATTTCCAAGATGGCTTGTAAAACCGTTGCAGGAAACTGTTGGAAGAAACATCCTTCTGGGTTCTGCTCCAAGTGGGGAAACAGACACTGGAAACATGGAGACTGCTTGGAAATATGGTTTAATGGTGGACAGGATCACATGGCTTGAGTTCCTGAACAGAAAGGGGGCAGATACAGTAAATCCTTGGGTTTTTATGCTCTCTCTGGCTCTGCACTTCTTGGGGCCCCGAAAGAGTATCCTGATTGGTTGTCAGACTTCCAGGGGGTGGGGGCCTTGCTGGGTGATGGTCACATGTGCTTCCCAGGTCACATGTGGTGAGTTTCTGCTGCTATTGTGTAGAGGGCTAATCCTATCTTTGTTGGATCTTTGGCAATTCCTACTATGGCTCTGCCTGAAAGAGGTAAATCTTTGTTATGTAGAATAGACTGGCCCAAGCCTTAATGGCCCATTGACAAAGGGTGAGGGCAGGAAGATGGGAGCTGCTTCAAAACATGCTTATCCCAGGGAAATATAATATTCTGCCTTTTTCATATTCCCTAAGATATTTCACTCTTCCAGGAAAGGGGTGGGTGCTAACTTCCTACAAAACCAAAAGGTTGCCAAATCTAGGATAACATCCAACCTATCTTATCTTTTGGATTGGTTCCACCTTTCAATACAGTTCTTCAGTTCCTGGACCAGCAAAGCCCAAACATAGCTTCATCTCAATTTTGCTCCCTTCCAATTCATTCACAGAAGAAAAAAAACACATGGCAAAACTCCCCAGAGACACTAAAATACACTGGACTTCTCTCTCTGTCTCGTACAGTGTGAACTTTGCCTTTGCAAACTGTTGCTTAATTTCAGGTTGTTGCGGAATTCAGAAAACCAGATAAATTATTAAATCGAATAGCAATATATTCTGGAATATTGCATTTGCTGGACATAAAAGTTGTGGAGTTATTGTTTTTTTTTGTTTTTTTGTTTTTTGCTGATGGAATGGAATGGAATTAGAAAAATTAGAATTAGAATAGAATAGAATAGAATAGAATAGAATAGAATAGAATAGAATAGAATAATAGTTTTTTTTATTGGCCAAGTCTGATTGGACAGACAAGGAATTTGTCTTGGTGCATACGCTCTCAGTGTGCTTAAAAGAAAAGATATGTTCATCAAGGATCATCAGGTACAACACTTAATGATAGTCGTAGGGTACAAATAAGCAATCAGGAACAATTATCAATTGGATAATTGTAAGGATACCAGCAACAAAGTTACAGTCGTACAGTCATAAGGGAGGAGATGGGTGGTGGGAACGATGAGAAGATTAATACTAGTGCAGACTTAGTAAATAGTTTGACAGTGTTGAGGGAATTATTTCTTTGATGATGTTATTTAGTTGGGTAATGAAATGTCTGCAAGCAAACCCCACAGTCGTTCTTTCTTTCTCCTCTTATTCCTCAACTCCACAAACCCTACTCCAGAGATGGCTAACCTTTCTGCTGTTGCGTGCCAAAAGTGGGGGGAGTGCGGGGAGGTCACGCGCGCACGTGCCCACACCCATAATTCTATGCACCCTGCCCCTCCTGCATACACGCGTGATCTACCCGCACTCCCCCCGCTTTTGGCATGCGATGGCACAGTGGGCCCGGTAGGCCTGTTTTTCGCCCTCCTCAGGCTCCAGAAGCTTTCTAGGAGCCTGGGGAGGGCAAAAACAGCCTTCCCCAACCCCCCAGAAGCCCTCTGGAGGCTGGAAACGGCTCATTTCCCGACTTCTGGTGGGACCAGAAGACCTGTTTTTTGCTCTCCCCAGGTTCCAGACGCTTTCTAGGAGCCTGGGGAGGCCAAAACCCGCCTTTTCCACCCCTCCAGAGGCCCTCCGGAGGCCGGAAACAGCGTGTTTCCCAACTTCTGAAAATCAGGTGGCCGGCATGCGCATGTGCACTGGAGCTTAGCTAGGGCAATGCTCGTGTGCCCACCAATATGGCTCCACGTGCCACCTGTTTGCCATCACGGCCCTACTCCCTTCTAACCCTGATTAAAGGCCTGGAGACTAAAACATGGAACGGTTCCAGGATTTGGGTTTGGCCTGCCTAGAGAAAGAAGGACTAGGGGAGACATGATAGCAGTATTCCAGTATTTGACGGGCTGCTCCAAAAAGAGGGGGTCAACTTATTTTCCAAAGCACCAGAAGGCAAGACAAGAAGCAAATGATGGAAACTAACCAAGGAGAGAAGCAACCTGGAATTAAGGAGAAATTTCCTGACAGAACGTAACCAGCTTGTCTTCAGAAATTGTAGGTGCTCGGTCACTAGAGGTTTTTAAGAAGAGACTGGACAGCCACTTGTCTCAAATGGTATAGTTTAATTTAATTTAATTTATCAAATTTCTATGTTGCCCAACTCCCAAGGGACTCTGGGTGGCTAGGATCCCTTGGGAGTTGAGTCTCCTGCTTGAGCAGAGGGCTGGAATAGAAGGACCTCCAAGGTTCCTTTCAGCTCTATTCTGATTGATTGCAGTTGAGCTTCATAAATAGCCATCAACAAATCCAGGTCATACTCTCTATCACACCCTCTGAACATTGGGCACAAAGCCAGGTTATTTAACCAAGTTAAAATCAGTAGAGTTGGAGCTCAGCTTGTTGTAGAAAGAGAAGACTGAACAACATTCCTGGGTCAGCCAGAGACAGTTTTATTTGCGCAGTTTCAGAACCAGATTTGTATCTGCAATTCTGAACAAAGGAAGAGTTCTAATACATCTGCTTTTATACATATCCAAGATAAAGGACTTTGCTGGCACAGCAGTTTTCCATATATGGTTAACATATATCTGTTACATGATAATTGACACTTTTTAATTACTAAATTCCTGCCTTAATTTATAGTACAGGAGATAATTTTACCTAAACATCCTCCTTAGTTCTGTATCCACTGATGCATAGATTCATGGTTGGCCTTGGATTAATAAGTAACTTTTTGTTTCAGATGGATGTCTGCATCCTTGACAGATATTTTCCTCAGAAGATATATATTATATATGGTCCTTGCATCTTTGACAGATAGGCCTCTCAGAAGATATGTTGCCAAGAATGGAATTTAGCTGACAGTGTAATCGCTGAACAAGCACATTTCTTTCTTTATAATAATGTGAATAAAGAGGGTCCTCCAGTGTTCTTATAGCTGACCTTATACTATTCACATTATTCACATTATTATATTATTCACATTATTCACTTTAAGCTAATCTCAGTTGAAATGAGGTTTCATACAGTGGGTTCCATGGCAAAAAAAAATATCTCTAAATTAACCTTTTTGTGGGGTAATTGTCAGGCATCTGCCAATTAACAATTCTTAAAAGCAATGCATGTTTGTGTTGTGGCAAAGTGTGAATTCAGTGCTTTGGCCCTACATATTATGTAAATTGGAGCTTAATTCAAACTGTGATTAAGGAAATGGACAGCCATTGTAGCACCTCCCATCTCAGACGGGGATGAGTTTCATACTTATTCTAATATTAACTTATTTATGTCAAGTTTAAGATAAGTAGACTTCATTTCCCAGAATTTCTTACCATGTTTTAGGATGGGCGGACTTCCACTCTCAGAATTCCCCAACGGGCATGCTTTAAGAGGGATGGACTTCCACTCCCAGAATTCCCCAACGGGCATGCTTTAAGAGGGATGGACTTCCACTCCCAGAATCCCCCAGCCAGCCATGCTTTAAGAGGGATGGACTTCCACTCCCAGAATTCCCCAACGGGCATGCTTTAAGAGGGATGGACTTCCACTCCCAGAATTCCCCAGCCAGCATGTTTTAAGAGGGGTGGACTTCCATTCCCAGAATTCCCCAGCCACCATGCTTTCAGAGGGGTGGACTTCCACTCCCAGAATCCCCCATCTGGCATGCTTTAAGAGGGGCAGACTTCAACTCCCAGAATTTCCCAGCGTGGACATCAACTCTCAAAATTCCCCAGCTACTGTGTTTGTTGAGGTAACCATGCTAGCTGGGAAATTCTGGGAGTTGAAGTCCACCTCTCTTAAAGTTGTCAAATTTGTAAACACTGGGCCAAAATGATCCTGAAGTTCCAACTCTTAAAGATAAGTTTATGTATTCCATTAAATACTCGATAGCCTCTAAAAGCTGCTGCATTTTTCAAGGTCTTTTGACCTTTTAATTTGAGCATTGACAGACTCCCACATTCTTGTGCTGGAGTGGACATCTGGATTTATTCAACATAAATGGAAAGGTATTTCGCCATCTGGTCTTAAGTACGGTTACTTAGAATGAAGGCCTCCTGATTTTAACAGCGTTCCCTTCCAAGTAAATGTCTTATTACTGCAATTGTGATTTGCAGATTTCTTCACAATGTTGTTATGCTTCAGGGGTGAAATCCAGCAGGTTCTGACAGGTTCTGGAAAACCGGTAATGGAAATTTTGAGTAGTTCGGAGAACCAGCAAATACCATCTCTGGCTGACCCCAAAGTGGGGTGGGAATGGAGATTTTGCAGTATCCTTCCCCTGCCATGCCCAACAAGCCACATCCACCAGGCCACGTCCACAAAACCGGTAGTAAAAAAATTTTGAATTTCACCACTGTTATGCTTGCCTTTTCGTCAAGACCTTTAAATGAGTAGGGCATCATTACTTTTTAAACAAATAATTGACCAACCAATCCTATGTTATATACAGTATTTATGTAAAATCCTACAGCGATATATTTTGCGTTAAGTTATATATACAAGATTCCTCTCCCTGGCAAACTTCCAAAGTTTATATAACCAATGCATGACTAACCTTAAATTTCCAGAAAGATTTTTTTTTTCTGCAGCAAAATTTATGCTGCTCTTATTATCTGTTGATTTGCAAACAAAGAGGAAGAGAAATTAGAGAGGATTTGCCAGTGAAATTTCTGTTCGGTGGTAGAAAGGAAATTCTCCATTTCCATTTGTGTTTCATTTAGGAAAAGGTCCTTATTATGCAATCATCCTTCCATACAAAATTTTACAAAAGTCTTAAACATTCTCACTGGAAGTCTAAAACCCGGAAGCCATTTTCCACTTGCTAGAGATACTGTTTATCTGTTTAAATATAACATTTATTTGAAGATTTTTTTTACATGCTGCTGGTCAGCCCGAAGTAGGTTAATCAGACATCTGACAAAAAGGAAATGAGAGGCAGTCTGGCCTATTGGATAGGGTGCTGAGCTAGAGACCAGGAGATGGTGAGTTCTAGTCCTGCCTTAGACATGAGAGCCAGCTGGGTGAATTTGGGCCAATCACCAGAAGACGGTGAATTCCAGTTCCATCTGATGGATGAAAGACAGCTGCATGATTTTGGGCCAATGAACCAGGAGACGGTGAGTTCTAGTTCTGCTGTGAAAACTGCTTGGGTGACTTTATGGTTAATCACACACTCTCAGCCCAACCGGCTTCCTCACAGGGTGGTTGTTTTCAGCAACATAAGCCGAAGAAGGAGTGTTACATGTTTACCACCTCCAATAATTTATAAACTAATAAAGGTGAGATAAAAATCTTAATAAATAGACTAAAACGGGATGTGTCCTCTGTTTGCTAGGCATAGCTTTAAAGTCAAATGTTGTGCAGCTGTCTGAATATCTTTTCCTGATCAGTTTACTCCAAGCCATCCCAACTTAAGTCAGTTAGGAAAAAAAAGACTCTTGATCCACTGTTAACAAAAGTACAGTTTGCTAAAGGTAAGTGGTTACAATGAGGCAAAGCCGGATCTGAAGATTTGCACCCAAAGCATCTGTTTCACTTTTCCCTTCTCCCACCTAAAGGTAAAGGTTCCCCTCGCACATATGTGCTAGTCGTTCCCGACTCTAGGGGGCAGTGCTCATCTCCGTTTCAAAGCCGAAGAGCCAGCGCTGTCCGAAGAAGACGTCTCCGTGGTCATGTGGCCAGCAAGACTCAACGCCAAAGGCGTACGGAACGCTGTTCCTTTCCCACCAAAGGTGGTCCCTATTTTTCTACTTGCATTTTTTACCTGCTTTCGAACTGCTAGGTTGGCAGGAGCTGGGACAAGTCATGGGAGCTCACCCCGTTACACGGCACTCGGGATTCGAACTGCCAACCTTTCGATCGACAAGCTCAGCATCTTAGCCACTGAGCCACCATGTCCCTTTCTCCTAGGTATCTTAATTGTCCAATTACATTCAAAACAAATTGTTTTAGTAACCGTCGGGCTGGATGGCATCACATTTCATTTCATGAGCTTGGAATGGCCTGCGGCTCTCACCGGATGGCACGAAAAGTAGTTTTGATTCCACTTATCCCAGTGTGGGAAGCCCCCACTCCCACCCCTCAGAGAATGAAATATTTGGGGAATATTGAAAGAGGCAGAAATATTATATTTCCCCAAAGGACAAATGGAGAAAAATCTTAACAAAGGCGGAAAGCAGCTCCAGTTTTCCTTCCATAGCCTCAAGCAGAAGCTTCAAGTCTTTACAAATGGATAGAACAGAACAGGACAGGACAGGATAGGACAGAACAGAATGAGAGAAGGAGAATGGAATGGAATGGAATGAAATGGAATAGAAAATAGAATGGAATTCAATGGAATGGAATAGAATAGAGGATAGGATAGGATAGGATAGGATAGGATAGGATAGGATAGGATAGGATAGGATAGGATAGGATAGGATAGGAAATAGAATAGAATAGAGTATAGTAGAACAGAACAGAACAGGACAAGGTCATACAAAATTGGGGCAAAACTCACTTAACAATTGTCTCGCTTTGCAAAATTGAGAAATGTTGGGCTCAATTGTGGTCAGAAGTCGAGGATGACGTGTAGGGCATATAAAGCTGTAAATCTTCCTTGCGTCCCGTGTTATTGCTTGATATGGGATCTATGTCCTGTTCTAACCAATGGGGTCCACTGTTTGTTTTAAGACTGTAAAAATATCCTGAATCTAAAAGGTTTGAGAAGATCTGTTTCTATTGGATCGAGCCATTCAAAGATCCATTTTAATATCAATTAAAATCTCCTGGCCAAAATGCCAAGAACCAAGAACAAAGGATTAAGAAAGCTTTATACATTTTCACTACAAGAGAAGGCGGGACAAGGCGAGATAGTAAGAAATATTACTGTATCATCTAATAAACATTTTAGTAATAATACTACAATTTGTTCTATTGGTCTCTAGCTGTCCCTATTCCTAAACCTTGGCTAATGAATGTCCCAGGAGTTATCTAATACAAATTTTATTGGCTGCAGGCCATCTGTATTCCTAATTTTTAACTGAGGCCTGCAAGTTGTCTAACTCTTGTTACTTTTATCAGCTTTCTAACTACCCAGAATTGTTACAAGCTTTACACATGCATATTTCCTGTAGATAAGCATTCTTTGTTCTTGGCAGACACCCTCCAAAATTACAGCCTTCCTGATTTACTTTCAAGTGTGTGCCATGACCTGGCTTTATTTTATCAGGCAGCCCATCAGGTGTTCCACCCAAATATATGTGGTTGGAGCTGAATGATCAGTTCATATTACACATACACTTTCCTTGTGCAATACAAATTGTTTAAATGTCATCATAGAAGAGCCTAACTACATTTTCCTTCTCAGTTGTACGATGTTGATGAAAACAACTGAAGATTCATAGCGTTCGATAATTTGAATCACATTCCTTATCCCTGTAAACCAGGGGTGTCCAACGTTGACAACTTTATGACATATGGACTTCCACTCCCAGAATTCTCCAGCCAGCATGCTTTAAGAGGGGTGGACTTCCAGAATTCCCCAGCCAGCATACTTTAAGAGGGGTGGACTTCCACTCCCAGAATCCCCCATCCAGCAATGCTTTAAGAGGGGTGGACTTCATCTCCCATAATCCCCCAGCCAGCATGCTTTAAGAGGGGTGAACTTCCACTCCCAGAATCCCCCAGCCAGCATGCTTTAAGAGGGGTGAACTTCAACTCCCAGAATCCCCCAGCCAGCATGCTTTAAGAGGGGAGGACGTCCACTCCCATAATTCCCCAGCCAGCATGCTTTAAGAGGTGTGGACTTCCACTCCCAGAATTCCCCAGCCAGCAATGCTTTAAGAGGGGAGGACTTCCACTCCCAGAATTCCCCAGCCAGCCATGCTTTAAGAGGGGTGAACTTCAACTCCCAGAATCCCCCAGCCAGAATCCTTTAAGAGGGGTGAACTTCAACTCCCAGAATTCCCCAGCCAACCTGCTTTAAGAAGGGAGGACTTCCACTCCCAGAATCCCCCAGCCAGCCATGCTTTAAGAAGGATGGACTTCCACTCCCAGAATTCCCCAGCCAGCATGCTTTAAGAGAGATGGACTTCCACTCCCAGAATTTCCCAAGTTTACTGGGGATTTCTGGGAATGGAAGTCCACAGATCTTTATGTTGCCAAGATGTACAATACTGTATTTTTTGGCAATTTTTGGCAATACTGTAAATTTTGGCTACAGAGTAGCATGGTGGTTGAAATACTTGTGTTGTGTTTGAACTTGCCAATATGGGTAAGAGTGAAGGCAGAATCTTTTGGCAAATTGCTAAACCCAAACCAACCCATATAATTAACGTTATGCAAAAGAGTTTTTGCTGAATTTCAATTAAGGGCCAATTAAATTAACTTGCTCTTTAATTCTAGGAGCCTTTGCCCCGCCCTTTTCCTTGTCTTGATTTCTTAATTAACTTCAGGCAAGAATGCTCTATTCTAATTGGTTGAAAGAGGGACTGATTTCCCGCCCTCCAAAGGCATTGGGGAGGGTTGCTCACCGTTTCTGTTCTCTGATTGGCCGTGACGTCATCCGCGGGAAGAGCCGGAAGTATCCAGCCCATAGATTTAGAAAAGCTAAGAGGGTTATCTCTTGCTGGGATACAAATGCAAAGCCTACAGAAAAAGCCATTTTTTTGTTTATTATCCCGGGGAATAAAAATTAGAGCGTCCCATGGATTTAAAGAGGTTAAGCAACAATTGCAATAGTTTTTCCAGAAAGAATAATCTTATTTCCAGTCGACCGTATAGCAAAGAGTTATTTTAATTATTGTTATTATTTTTAAAAAAGTCTTCCTTTATTTTGATGAAACGGGCACCGTTTTAAAAATAATAATCAGCAAAAGCAAATACAAGTCTTCAATGTAGAGCTGGCAAGCGTAGGAAAATAAAGTGAATTTTTTGCCAAAAGCAAGTTTTCTAGAGGGTCATGTCGCAATATCTTTCGCACGTATCTCTCTACACTTTTCCTACGTCTATAGTCGTAGACCTACGAAGTCCCCCCCCCGCCCTTATCGCCTTCACCTCAGAGGCCGCCTGAGTTGCTCCCTCCCATTGGCTGGGTGCTCGGGGCTACGCCCCTTCCACCTTTGCTTCCCTATTGGCCAGCGCGCCTCTCGGACTCTTTTTTTCCCCCCCCATCCCACAGAAGCGTCCCCGCCGTAGAGTTCGCTTAATTGCTGCCGCACGGTCCTGGAAGGGGCGTAGTGAATTTTCCTACGGTCGAATCGGTCCCCGCGCTTCCTATGGAATTCGAAGAGTTAACCGAGAGCGAGAGTCATCCGGATGAGCCTGACGGGAGAATTTAGAGCGCTGCCCGCGGTGAGGTTTTTTTTTTTTTAAAAGAAATCGGCGAAAGGGCGTCGGCGGTGCTGCCAGGACCCGCGTCGCGAGGGCGAGGGGAGAAAGGGGGCGGAGCCTCGGGTGCGTGGGGGGGGGAGCCAAGATGGCGGCGGCGGCTGAGGAGGAGGAGGAGGTCTCGCTGCCACCGACGCCGACGAGGAATTGCAGGATGAGGTGAGGCCAAGCCGGGCCCGACGCGGTTCCTTCACGGGCGGGGCACTTTCGGCCTCCCGGGAGGGGGGGGGCGAGGAAAAAGGGGGGGCGGAAGAGGCGGGGGGCGAGGCCGGCTGGGAGGGGGGGCGGCTATCTGACAGGTCGAGGAGGTGAGGTGGGGGAAGGGAGGCCGAAGGGGAAGCAAACGGACCCCCTGCGCTCGAGGCATGCTGAGGCGCCGCCGGACTACACCTCCCATCGCTCCCCGCCATGCCTGGTTCTGGGCACGTGCGCCGGGACTACACCTCCCATCGTCCACAGCAGCAGCCTCCCCTTGTATTGGTATCCCTCCCCTCCCCCATATCTATATCCATTCGATACCCAGACGGCAGCCCTGTCTATATATATTCCTTGTTTTATTCTTTTCCCCGGCCTTGTGTTTTGTTCCTGGGATGACAATTCCCATCGTCCCCAACCTCATGCTCCCCCAGAATCTCCGTAGATGTAAAGCTTGGGGAGGATGGGATCCCATAATCCCCAACCTCACATTCCCCCAGAATCTCCGTAGATGTAAAGGTTGGGGAGGATGGGATCCCATTGTCCCCAACCTCACGTTCCCCCAGAATCTCCCTAGATGTAAAGGTTGGGGAGGATGGGATCCCATAATCCCCAACCTCACATTCCCCCAGAATCTCCGTAGATGTAAAGGTTGGGGAGGATGGGATCCCATTGTCCCCAACCTCACGTTCCCCCAGAATCTCCATAGATGTAAAGGTTGGGGAGGATGGGAGCCCATCGTCCCCAACCTCACGCTCCCCCAGAATCTCCGTAGGTGTGAAGATTGGGGAGGATGGGATCCCATCGTCCCCAACCTCACGCTCCCCCAGAATCTCCGTAGGTGTGAAGATTGGGGAGGATGGGAGCCCATCATCCCCAACCTCACACGCCCCCCTCCCGACTCTGCCCCATATTTTTGCTGCTTCACTTGCAATTCCTATCCTGGCTCTGGGTGGTCCATATTCATCTGGGTGCCATATCCCATAATCCCCAACCCCTATCCCTATTTTTTTTCCCCCTTTCGTGAGCTTCGAGATAGTTCCCATTATCCCCTCCACTGCCCTTTTCCAGCCTTGGGTGCTCCTTCATGGAATAGGACGCCACTCTGACTCAAATGCCCATCGTCCCCTGCCCTGAATGTTTTAATCGGCGGTAGCTCCCATCATCCCCGGCCAGCCCGCGTTCCCTTGCTTGTGGTGTCAGATTGGAACCCCAGAATTGCTCTTGGCGTTTCATTTCTTGTTGTGGTTGTAATGGAAAGCCTCACCTTGCCTGCACGCAGGCTATGGTCGCTGGGAATGATGGATATTAGAGTCTTTATGGAGCTGACAAGTGTTTTGATTGCTAGAAGAGAGAATAAGTGGCTGGTGTAGGCGCAGGGAGGTTTGGCTCTATCCACCTTTATTTATTTATTTATTTATTTGTATCCTGCCTTTATTATTTCTACAAATAACTCAGAGGAGATATCCAACACACCTTCCTCCTACTATTTTCTCCATAACAACAACAACAACCCTGTGAGGTGGATTGGGTTGAGCAAAAGGGACTGGTCCAAGTTCACCCAACTGGCTTTCATGCCTAAGGCAGGACTAGAACTCACTTTCACCTGGTGATTGACCCAAAGTTCCCTAATTGGCTTTCATGCCTAAGGTGGGACTAGAACTCCCAGTCTCCCAGTGATTGACCCAAAGTTCCCTAATTGGCTTTCATGCCTAAGGCAGGACTAGAACTCACTTGCACCTGGTGATTGACCCAAAGTTCCTTAATTGGCTTTCATGCCTAAGGCAGGACTAGAACTCCCAGTCTCCTGGTGATTGGCCCAAAGTCACCCAGCTGGCTTTCATGCCTAAGGCAGGACTAGAACTCACTTTCACCAGGTGATTGATCCAAAGTTCCCTAATTGGCTTTCATGCCTAAGGCAGGACTAGAACTCACTTGCACCTGGTGATTGACCCAAAGTTCCCTAATTGGCTTTCATGCCTAAGGCAGGACTAGAACTCACTTGCACCTGGTGATTGACCCAAAGTTCCTTAATTGGCTTTCATGCCTAAGGCAGGACTAGAACTCCCAGTCTCCTGGTGATTGGCCCAAAGTCACCCAGCTGGCTTTCATGCCTAAGGCAGGACTAGAACTCACTTTCACCAGGTGATTGATCCAAAGTTCCCTAATTGGCTTTCATGCCTAAGGCAGGACTAGAACTCACTTGCACCTGGTGATTGACCCAAAGTTCCTTAATTGGCTTTCATGCCTAAGGCAGGACTAGAACTCCCAGTCTCCTGGTGATTGGCCCAAAGTCACCCAGCTGGCTTTCATGCCTAAGGCAGGACTAGAACTCACTTTCACCAGGTGATTGATCCAAAGTTCCCTAATTGGCTTTCATGCCTAAGGCAGGACTAGAACTCCCAGTCTCCTGGTGATTGGCCCAGAGTCACCCAGCTGGCTTTCATGCCTAAGGCAGGACTAGAACTCACTTTCACCTGGTGATTGACCCAAAGTTCCCTAATTGGCTTTCATGCCTAAGGCAGGACTAGAACTCCCAGTCTCCTGGTGATTGGCCCAAAGTTCCCTAATTGGCTTTCATGCCTAAGGCAGGACTAGAACTCCCAGTCTCCTGGTGATTGGCCCAAAGTCACCCAGCTGGCTTTCATGCCTAAGGCAGGACTAGAACTCACTTTCACCTGGTGATTGACCCAAAGTTCCCTAATTGGCTTTCATGCCTAAGGCAGGACTAGAACTCCCAGTCTCCTGGTGATTGGCCCAGAGTCACCCAGCTGGCTTTCCTTCTAAGGCACAACTAGAGCTCCCCGTCTCCTGCTTTCTAGCCACTACTAGACCAAACTTTAGGCCTCAGTGCTCCCTGGCACACTTTGGGCCAGCCCCTCCCTCTCAGCCCAAGAGTTACTATGGTCTAGCCTTGCAAATAATGATCATGTGACTCAGAGAGGCTGCAACAGTTGTAAATATATACTAATTGTCATGTGTCCAAATGTTTATGCTGTTATCCTGGTGGTGGTGTGATGATTGTAAGTCATTTCCCCCCAGCATCATCATTGTCGTCGTCGTTATTATTATTATTATTATTATTATTATTATTATTATTATTATTATTATTATTAAATTTGATTTATATGCCGCCCTTCTCCGGAGACTCAGGGCGGCTTACAATGCGTTAAGCAATAGCCTTCATCCTTTTGTATATTTTATACAAAGTCAGTTTATTGCCCCCACAATCTGGGTCCTCATTTTACCTACCTTAGAAAGGATGGAAGGCTGAGTCAACCTTGAGCCTGTTGAGATTTGAACTTACAGTAATTGCAGACAGCTGGTGTTAATCACATTGCTATCAGTCTGCTGAGCCACCAGGCCCGTATTGTAACTTAAAACTATTGCTAAATGAATGATTGTAACTCGAGGATTGCCTTTAAATCTAACCGGAAAAGGGGGAACGAAAAGAGAAATTTTGCAATGGTTTTGAGGGGTTTTTTAAGGTGCTTTTTACAAGTCATCCTCGACTTATGACCAGCATTGAGCCTAAAACTTTTGCTGTTAAGCAAGACACTTGTTAAGTGAGTTTTGCTCCATTTTATGATCGGTCTAGCCCAGTGTTTCTCAACCTTGGTAGCTTGAAGATGGGTGGACTTCAACTCCCAGAATCCCCCAGCCAGCGCTGCTGGCTGGGGGATTCTGGGAGTTGAAGTCCACCCATCTTCAAGCTACCAAGGTTGAGAAACACTGGGCTAGCCAGAGTTGTTCAAGGAATCACTGCAGTTGTTAAGTCAGTAACACTGTCGTTAAGTGAGTCTTCCTTTCCCCCCTTGACTTTGCTTGTCAGAAGGCCGCAAACGTGACCCTGGGATGCTGCAACCGTCATAAATATGAGCCAGTTGCCAAGCCCCTGAATTTGGATCCCGTGACCATGGGAGTGCTGCCACAGTCCCTAAGTGGATATATTGCCACATATACCTTCTGGAGGCAAGTTGTTCCACTGATTAATTGTTCTCACTGTCAGGAAATTCCTCCTTAGTTCTAAGTTGCTTCTCTCCTTGATGAGTTTCCACCCATTGCTTCTTGTCCTGCCCTCAGGTGCTCTGGAGAATAGCTTGACTCCCTCTTCTTTGGGGCAGCCCCTGAGATACTGGAAGACTGCTATCATTTCTCCCCTAGTCCTTCTTTTCATTAAACTAGACATAATGCAACTGTTCTTCATATGTTTTAGCCTCCAGTCCCCTAATCATCTTTGTTGCTCTTCTCTGCAACTCTTTATAGAGTCTCAGCATCTTTTTTACATCGTGGCGACCAAAACTGAATATATTTTAATTGGAAGCCTTGAACTGATGCAAGATAAAATCCTACGCCGGACTGACTGAGAAATCTTACACACCCATGTGTAACGTTAGCCTTCCGAGTGCGACAGCCTCCCGGCGGGATTAAAGCTGGGGATACAATTCAATCCTAGGCAGGGTGCAGCTCAGGGTCATGGACCTTGTAATCCAGTGCATATGGAAGGCCCTCGGTGGTGGAGTGGGAGGAAGCTGTCTTAACTACTTGGCGCGATTACGCAAAAGAGATGACGTACAAAACACCATATGTAAAATACGTGTAGTCCTCGACTTGCAACAATTGATTTAGTCACCGTTCGAAGTTACAACAGCCCTGAAAAAAAAGTGACAGTTTTTCACACTTACTACCGTTGCAAGCATCCCTGTGGTCACGTGATCAAAATTTTGATATGTGGCAACTGACTCATATTTATGACGATTGCAGAGTCCTGGGGTCACATGATCCTCTTTTGCGGCCTTCTGATGAGGGAAGTCCATGGGGACGCCAGATTCGCTTCACAACTCTGCAACTAACTTAACAACCGCAGTGATTCGCTTAACAACGGGGTCAAGACTAGGATATTGTATATTTGTATATTTGTATTTTAATTCTGGCTGTACACCGCCCTGAGTCCTCCGGGAGAATGTGCGGTATATAAATAAAATTATTATTATTAATATTATTAGTTAATCTTTAGTGAGATTCACAGCCTTTGAGGCTGGTTAATAGCTCAGCAGCTCGAGTCCTAACCAAGGACCTAGGAACTGTTAAGGTATCATCGGAGGATGTAAGCTGTTCCGAGTAAGTGGTTTTTTGTAGAGTCAAAATGTTCAATTTTGTAATAATAATAATAATAATAATTATAATAATAATAATTCTGTAATAACAAAATGGTGTTGTTGTTATTATTATTATTATTATTATTATTAAGACAGGTGATAAAATGGAGCAAAACTCACTTAACCGCTGTCTCGCTTAGCAACAAAAATTTGAGGGTCAGTTGTGGTCGTAAGTCAAGGACTACCGCTAAGAATCAGAGCCGGTTACGATGCTTGTTAGATGAGCGGATTCTGGCAAGGGGAAGTCCCCGTCACCCATCTTCCTTAACCTGATGGCCTCACTTCCTAATTTGTTTAGAGGCCAGCTCGTTTCTTTTAAACCTTGCAAGTTCTCCCGTCTTACGCCTTAAAAATGAAACCTCGACTGGCTGCTTAGTAAATGCACTTCTTTTTTTTTTCTTTTTTCTTTTTTTAATTTGATTTATACGCTGCCCTTCTCCGGAGACTCAGGGCGGCTTACAATGTGTTAAGCAATAGCCTTCATACTTTTGTATATTTATACAAAGTCATCTTATTGCCCCCACAACTGGGTCCTAATTTCACCTACCTTAGAAAGGATGGAAGGCTGAGTCAACCTTGAGCCTTGGCGAGATTCGAACCTGCAGTAATTGCAGGCAGCTGGTCTTAATAACCAGCTTAATATCAGGGTGCCTTAGACCACTGTACTACCAAGGCACTTCTTTCCCTGTGAGCCTGTTGAAATTCTCCGTATCCAGGTCACAGTTGTCCCAAAGATGATTTTTCCAGAGGCAACTGGATTTTCTTGTTTTTTCTTTTGAAGACATTTCACTTCTCATCCAAGAAGCTTCTTCGGCTCTGACTGGATGGTGGGGAAGGGAAGGATTTACACTCCTTGCAGACAGCTGGTCATTTGCATCCTTCTAGAGAGCCGTTGAGGCCCCTGGGAGGTTTACCTGTGTCCTCAGGGTCACCTGAGTGGTGTCAATGTATTCCTGTAGTCTGCAATTTTTGCCTCTGGAAATCCATTCCTACTCCCACACTGTTCAAAGGGGGTTGATCCCAAATTGCATAGCTAAAAGTCTGTAGAGATTCTCCGTCATCCATGGTTGTCCCAAAGGTGCTTTCTTCAAGAGGCAACTGGACTTTCTCGTTTTTTTTTCTTTTGAAGACGTTTCGCTTCTCATCCAAGAAGCTTCCTCAGCTCTGACCGGATGGTGGGGAAGAGAAGGATTTATATTCCTTGCAGACAAAGCTGGTCATTTGCATCCTTTTAGAGGGTCATTGAGGCCACTCGGAGGTTTCTCTGTGTCCTCAGGGTCACCTGAGTGGTGCAAATGGTTCCTGTAATCTGCAATTTTTTCCTTCTGGAAATCCGTTCCTACTCCCTCAGCATTCTACAGACTTTTAGCTATCCAATTTGGGATGAACACCCTTGGAATGGTGTGGGAGTAGGAATGGATTTCCAGAGGGAAAAAAATGCAGATTACAGGAACCATTTGCATCACTCATATTCTGTTTTTAAATTTTGTATTTATGTGTTTTTATCTTGTGGCTGTTCACCGCCCTGAGTCCTTCGGGAGTAGGGCGGTATACAAATCAAAATAAACTAAATTAAACTAACTCAGCTTTCCCTGAGGACACAGACAAACCTCCAAGTGGCCTCAACGGCCCTCTCAAAAGATGCAAATGATCAGCTGTCTGCAAGGAGCATAAATCCTTCCCCACCATCTGGTCAGAGCTGAAGAAGCTTCTTGGATGAGAAGTGAAACGTCTTCAGAGAAAAACCAGAAAGTCCAGTGGCCTCCTGAAAAAAGCACCTTTGGGATAACCATGGATGACGGAGAATCTCTACAGACTTTTTAGCTATACAATTTGGGATGAGCCCTCTTGGAATGGGGTGGGAGTAGGAATGGATTTCCAGAGGAAAAAATTGCAGACTACAGGGACCATTTGCATCACTCAGGTTTCCCTGAGGACACAGATAAGCCTCCAAGTGGCCTTAACGGCTCTCTAAAAAGGCGGCTTCCAATCAGGGTGGATAAAAAATGATTTTTAAAAATAAATTTAAAAAAATCAGATTTTTTTTTATTTAAATCGGATTTTTTTGATTTTTATTGAATTTATTTTAATAAAAAACTTTTGGGGTAAAAATCTATCGTAAGATAGTTTTCTATTTAAGATACATAAATAATTTAGTTAATTCAGCATGAAATGGAGTTTAGTTCTGTAGCATGAGGCTGTATATTCTGCAACACTGGGACTATCGGTGAGTCAACAGTGGGTCAAAGGAGTAGCAAAGATGACAGTTGCTCTTTAAAAATTATGATTTAAATCAAGTTGATTTAAATCAAGCCTTTTTACTAGGGATTTAAATCATGATTTAAATTGTGATTTAAATCAACTCGATTTAAATCAAATCCACCCTGCTTCCAATGCAAGCCGCCTTTTTCTTCTTTCTCTTTAATTCCTGCCACTTTAACTGTTTTTATCTTTTATATTCAGAACTGAATATAAAAGATAAAAACAATTCAAGTGGCAGGAATTAAAGAGAAAGAAAAATTATAAGTAAGCCCTTTCCTCCCCAGTTGCAGCTTTTGATAAATATTGAAGTTTGATGAAAATTATTGTCTGCCTGCCCCATCTTTTTTTAATCTAGCAAAAAAAAAAGGGGGTAATTTTTTTTTGGTGTGCTCAGTATCTATTATTATCTCCTGTTATTTCCTCTTAAAATTCAGAGGAACTTAAACTGTGACTTTTTTTTTTTAATTTGATTTATATGCCGCCCTTCTCCGGAGACTCAGGGCGGCTTACAATGTGCTCAGCAATAGCCTTCATCCTTTTGTATATTTATACAAAGTCAGCTTATTGCCCCCACAAACTGGGTCCTCAATTTACCTACCTTAGAAAGGATGGAAGGCTGAGTCAACCTTGAGCCTGGCGAGATTCGAACTTACAGTAATTGCAGGCAGCTGGTCTTAATAACAGGGTGCTTTGACTTTGATCTTTGTGTCACCGTTAGGATGTTTGAATTGGGTGGTGAGAAGGGAACTTAATTTTGAACCAGGTGTTTGGAAGTCCCAAGTCCAATCCTGCACAATTGCAGGGTCCTACCTGCACTTTATTTATTTATTTATTGATTTGATTTGATTTTTATACCGCCCTTCTCCAGCAGGACTCGGGGCGGTGAACAGCCAAGGTAAAAACATAGCATACAAAATTTAAAACAATTTAAAAAGATATTACATAGTTCCAGCCCACAATTTAAAAAACCCCCAATAAAATCGATGATGAATTAAAACCGAAAGATGGGATCAAGCCAGTCCGGCTAGATGAAATAAGTGAGTTTTAAGGACCCAACGAAAAGTCCGGAGATCCGGGATCGTACGTATCTCTGGGGGGAGGTTGTTCCAGAGGGTGGGCGCCGCCACAGAGAAGGCTCTCCCCCTGGGGGTCGCCAGCTGACATTGTCTGGCCGACGGCACCCTGAGGAGGCCCACTCTGTGGGAGCGTACTGGCCGGTGGGAGGCTATTGGTGGCAGAAGGCGGTCTCGTAAATACCCCGGCCCTAAGCCATGGAGCGCTTTAAAGGTGGTCACCAACACTTTGAAGCGCACCCGGAAGACCACCGGGAGCCAGTGCAGCTCGCGCAGGAGAGGTGTCACATGGGAGCGCCTCGTCGCCCCCATAATCCCCCGCGCGGCCGCATTCTGGACCAGCTGGAGCCTCCGGGTGCACCCCAAGGGGAGCTCCATGTAGAGAGCATTGCAGTAGTCCAGACAAGAAGTGACGAGGGCTTGAGTTACCGTGCATAAGTAGTCCCAATCCAGAAAGGGCTTCAACTGGTGGATCAGGCGGACATGATGAAAACCCCCCCTGGCCATGGCCGTTATATGCTCTTCTAAAGACAGCCGTGAATCCAGGAGGAAGCCCAAGTTGCGAGCCCTCTCCGTGGAGGCCAATGACTCGCCCCCAATAACCAGTGATGGCACCAGCTGGCTATATCGGGACGCCGGAAGCCACAGGTAGTCCTCAACTTACAACAGCTCATTTAGTGACCGTTCGAAGTTACAACGGCACTGAAAAAAGTGACTTGGGACCATCTTTCACACAACAGTTGCAGCATCCCCATAGTCACGTGATCAAAACCTGGACACTTGGCAACTGACTCTTATTTATGACGGCTGGAGTGTCCCGGAGTCACGTGATCCCCTTTTGCGACCGTCTGACGAGCAAAAGTCAACGGAGAAGCCAGATTCACTTAACAACCATATTATTAACTGAAGAACTGCAGTGATTCACTTTACAACTGTGGCAAGGAAGGTCGAAGAATGGGGCAAAACTCAATAAATGTCTCACTTAGCAACAGAGTGTTTGGCCTCCATTGTGGTCGTAAGTCAGGGACTAGCTGTAATTGACGGGGAGGCCATGCGTTGCTTGGAAAATTGGTAGAAAACAAAATTGTAAATGTACCCTTAGAAAGATTAAAATTAACTGGCCTCAGCCTTGAAGTCTGCAAAATGGTAATGATGATAACCTGCAATGTTATTGGGCTTATTTGAGGTTTTTTTTTTAATCCTGTCTTTATTATTTCAATAAACAACTCAAGGGGAAAACATATGTAATATTCTTCCTTTTATTCTCCTCACCACAACAACCCTGTGAGGTGGGCTGGCCTGACTAGTCCAAAGGTGACTAGTCCAAAGTTACGGTACCTGCCCAGGTGTCATGCCTAAGGCGGGACTAGAACTCACCGTCTCCTGGTGATTGGCCCGAAGTCACACAATTAGCTTTGATGCCTAAGGCGGGACTAGAACTCACCGTTTCCTGGTGATTGGCCCAAAGTCACACAATTAGCTTTGATACCTAAGGCGGGACTAGAACTCACCATCTCCTGGTGATTGGCCCAAAGTCACACAATTAGCTGTGATGCCTAAGGCGGGACTAGAACTCACCGTCTCCTGGTGATTGGCCAAAGTCACCCAAAAGTCTTTCATAGCTAAGGCGGGACTAGAACTCACCCTCTCCTGGTGATTGGCCCAAAGACACACAATTATCTGTGATGCCTAAGGCGGGACTAGAACTCACCGTCTCCTGGTGATTGGCCCGAAGTCACACAATTAGCTTTGATGCCTAAGACGGGACTAGAACTCACCATCTCCTGGTGATTGGCCCAAAGTCACACAATTAGCTGTGATGCCTAAGGCGGGACTAGAACTCACCGTCTCCTGGTGATTGGCCAAAGTCACCCAAAAGTCTTTCATAGCTAAGGCGGGACTAGAACTCACCCTCTCCTGGTGATTGGCCCAAAGACACACAATTATCTGTGATGCCTAAGGCGGGACTAGAACTCACCGTCTCCTGGTGATTGGCCCAAAGTCACACAATTAGCTTTGATGCCTAAGGCGGGACTAGAACTCACTGTCTCCTGGTGATTGGCCCAAAGTCACACAATTAGCTTTGATGCCTAAGGCGGGACCAAAACTCTTAGTCTCCTGTTGATTGGCCCAAAGTCACCCAGCCAGCTTCCATTCCTATGGCGGAACTATATATAACTATATATAAATTATGGGAATTATGGGATATTTTTAAAATTGAGCCAAATTGTTTAATCTGTTTTAATCTATTTTAAATTTTGTATTTCCGTGTTTTATCTTTTGGCTGTTCACCGCCCTGAGTCCTTCAGGAGAAGGGCGGTATAGAAATCTAATAAAAATAAAAATAAAAAAAATAAAACTCCTGACTTCTAACCTGGTGCCTTAAACTCTAGGTCAAACTGACTCTTATTTATTTGGTATTGTGAGATTTTATAGTATGAAATGCTTTGACACCTCTGTGTGCATACATATCTAGATATTCTGAAATTGTATTAAAATGCCCTTAAAACCTTCTTTTTCCAGCAAGCCGGGCTGGCCTAACACTTTTAAAAATGTTTTTAATTGTTTGTTATTGTTTTTAATCATGGGGCCAAATTTATATATATCTTTTAATTGTATTTTAATGTTTGTAGTTTATGCTTTTACTTGGCTGTTCACCGCCCTGAGTCCTCAGGGAGAAGGGCGGTATACAAATTTAAAAATAAATAAATAAATAAAATCAGTATTTTAAGTACATCTGAGAAATTGTGTTAAAACGACGTATGTGAAGTCTTTGAAAAGTTTGAGTAATTCTTTAAAAGTCTGAGAAAGTTGACTAATACATAAACACACTTCCTAACCAAGTGTATTATATACATTTATATAATAAACGTATAATATTTGTATAATAAATATATAATATTACCCACATATTATCTACACCTATATATACAGAGGTGTCCTGTTCCACATGCAGACCAATATACGAAATATTTAATTATGACAGTCTTTTTTCAAGGTGGCTTCTGTGAAAATATTTGTGGTTATGTGCAAATGCAGTTAAAAATTTTTTTGGTCAGCAAACATTGTAATAGTATGACCGGCCCACAAGAATATGAATTGAAGCAAACCTATTGCAAAGCTACGAAATTACTCATAATAGTAGTAAATATTATAAATCCACTTAAGCAGGCAACGCCTTTTGTGGTTTGGAGAATAGGAAGTAAATTTGGTAAATGCCAGGTAGTCCTCTAATTACGACCGCAATTGAGGCCAAAATTTCCATTGCTAAGCAAGACAGTTGTTAAGTGAGTTCTGCTCCATTTTACGACCTGTTTATTAAGCAAATTGCTGGAGTTAAGTTGCTAACACAGGTGTTAAAGTGAATCCGGCTTTCCCATTGTCAGAAGATCCCAAAAGGAGATCAAGTGACGCTGGGACATTGCAACCGTCATTAGAGTCAATTGAATTTTGATGACATGGCCACGGGGATGTTGCGAGAGTTTGAATATGGTCGTAAGTGTGAAAAAATGGTCATAAGTCACTTTCTTCAGTGCCGTTGCTGCTTTGATCGCAAAATGAATTGCTGGCGTAGATCAAAATTCAACAGGCTGGCCTGGCCTAACTTTCCCTTTTGGTTTGGGCCAAATTGTTTAATTGGTTTTATATTGTCTTTTAAATTTTGTAGTTTATGTGTTTTATCTTTTTGACTGTTCACCGCCCTGAGTCCTTTGGGAGTAGGGTGGTATATAAATCCAAAAATAAAATAAAATAAAAATAAAATAAAATAAAAAAACTTAAGGCAGAGGTCCTCAAACTTGGCAGCTTTAAGACGTGTGGACTTCAACTCCCAGAATTCTCCATCCCGCTGTGCTGGAGAATTCTGGGAATTGAAGTCCACACGTCTTAAAGCTGCCAAATTTGAAGACTTCTGCATTAAGACAACCTGGCTACTTATTTATACTTACTGAAGGGGAAGATCCTAAGTTTAAGATCCCGAAATAGAATGGAATAGAATAGAAACTTTCAATATTTGCTGGAGTCCATTATTTATTTTATTTATTATTTATTTATTTTATTAGATTTCTATACCGCCCTACTCCCGAAGGACTCAGGGCGGTGCACAGCCAAACAATAAAAACACATACAATACAAAATTTAAAAATAGAATAAAATCAAATTAAATGATTTTGGCCCCGACAAATTTAAAACCCTAAACTTTTAAAACCAATTTAAAATTGAATATATAAAATACTAAAAGATATTTAAAATTTTAAAAATCTTTTATAAAAGAGGGAGAAAATTAGGCCAGGCCGGCCTGGTGAAATAGTAAGGTCTTTAAGGCGCGGCGGAAGGTGCGCAGATCCGGGATCCTCCGTATCTCTGGGGGGAGCTTGTTCCAGATAGTAGGTGCCCCCACAGAGAAGGCTGTCCCCCGGGGGCCGCCAGTCGGCATTGTTTGGCTGACGGCACCCGGAAGAGCCCCTTTCTATGGGAGCGTACCGGCCGGTGGGAGGCTATTGGTGGTAGTAGGCGGTCCCGCAAGTACCCGGGTCCTAAGCCATGGAGCGCTTTAAAGGTGGCAACCAGAACCTTGAAGCGCACCCGGAAGACCACTGGGAGCCAGTGCAGCTCGCGCAGGAGGGGTGTTACATGGGAACGCCATGTCGCTCCCATTACCACCCGCGCGGCCACACTCTGCGCCAGTTGGAGCCTCCGAGTGCTCCTCAAGGGGAGCCCCATGTAGAGAGCGTTGCAATAGTCCAGGCGGGAGGTGACAAGGGCATGAGTGACCGTGCGTAACGAGTCCCGATCCAGAAAGGGACGCAACTGGCGAATCAGGCAAATCTGATGAAAAATCCTCCCGGTCACGGCCGTCAAGTGCTCTTCTAAAGACAGCCGTGAATCCAGGAGGACGCCCAAGTTGCGAGCCCTCTCCGTGGGGGCCAATGATTCGCCCCCAATAGTCAGTGATGGCGTCAACTGACTATATCGGGACGTCGGAAACCACAGCCACTCGGTCTTGGATGGGTTGAGCCTGAGCCTGTTCCTCCCCATCCAGATCCGTATGGCCTCCAGGCACCGGGACATCACTTCAAGGGCATCGTTGAGGTGATCCGGAGTGGAGATGTACAGCTGGGTGTCGTCAGCGTACTGATGGTACTCCACCCCGAAACCACGGATGATCTCGCCCAGCGGCTTCACATAAATGTTGAACAGGAGAGGCGAGAGGACCGACCCTTGCGGCACCCCACATATGAGGGGCCTCGGGGTCGACCTCTGTCCCCCTGTCAACACAGACTGCGACCGGTCGGAGAGAAAGGAGGAGAACCACCGCAACACAGTGCCTCCCACCCCCAACTCTTCCAACCGGTGCAGCATGATACCATGGTCGATGGTATCAAAAGCCGCTGAGAGATCTAACAGGACCAGGACAGAGGAGCACCCCCTCTCCTGAGCCCTCCAGAGATCATCAACCAACGCGACCAATGCCGTTTCCGTGCTGTACCCGGGCCTGAAGCCCGACTGGAACGGATCCAGATACGTCGTTTCATCCAGGTGCTGGGGGAGCTGTTGCACGACCACACTCTCAACAACCTTCGCAACAAAGCGAAGGTTGGAGACCGGACGATAATTTACCAACATTGCTGGGTCCAGGGAAGGCTTCTTGAGGAGAGGCCTCACCACCACCTCTTTCAAGGCGGCGGGAAAGTCATCCTCACTCAGCGAAGTGTTTATAATCCCCTGGAGCCAGCCTCGTGTCACTTCCCGGGAAGCCAGTACTAACCAGGAAGGACACGGGTCCAATAAACAAGTGGTCGCGTTCAGTCTACCCAGAATCCTGTCCACGTCCTCAGGGGTCACAGGATCAAACTCATCCCAGATAACATTCTCAAGACCTGCCCCTGTCTTTCCTCCTGAGACTACCCAGTTGGAGTCCAAATCTTCCCGAATCTGAGTGATTTTGTCATACAGATACTGAACAAAATCCTCGGCTCTACCCTCTTTATCAGACTGACAGAGCCAAAGTCCTTGACTTACGACCACAATTGAGCTCAACCTTTCTCTTGCTAAGTGAAACATTTCTTCAGTGAATTTTAACCCCGTTTTACGTCCTTTCTTGCCACCCGTTTGTAAGTGAATCATTGCAGTTGTTAAGTTAGTAACACATTTGTTAAGTGAATCTGCTCTCCCTATTGACTTTGCTTCTCTGGACGTCGCAAAAGGGGATCGGGACACTGCAACCGTCATAAATACGCATCAGTTGCCAAAAAACATCTGAATCCTCGGTACCGCGAGGAGGTTGCGACGGCCGTAAGTGTGAAAAACGCTCCTAACTCGCTTTTTCAGTGCCGTTGCAACTTTGAACGGTCGCTAAATGAACCGTTGTAAGTCGGAGACTACCTGTATTGTAATACCAAAAACAAATTTTTTTTTTGCAATAATACACATTTTTGTAAAGGTATGGAACAGGAGAAGCCACGAGGCTGCATTTAGTCCCGGTTCTCGTGAAATGTAAAACTCGGCTGCAAACCGGTTTCAGATCGTACCCCCCGATTTCCCCCGTTCTTCTGAGCCAGCTCCCCAAACCCAAAAACCCCCTGACGTGTGAACTCAAAAGTTTCCTTTATTAGGACTGCCGGCAGCCCCGGTTAAAAATGTTTCACTCTCAGGCCAACAAATCCATCCGGCAGGGGAGATGAATAATTGTCTGCCACATCTATTCATTTCCACCTCCTGCCTTTTATCGCCAGAGCTAGGGGTGGGGCTTTGCTAGCAACGGTGTCTCTTCCGTCCCGAGGACTGGCCCATAGATTTCCACTGCTCTCCTCTCCTCTGCCTTCTATTTATTTATTTATTGGTTCTATTTATATGCCGCCCTTCTCCGGAGACTCAGGGCGGCTTACAATGCTTTTAAGCAATAACCTTCATACTTTTGTATATACCTGCTTAGTAGGGCTTTTTTGGCCCCTCCTAAGCGGTGTTCTATTTTATACAAAGTCAGCTTATTGCCCCCCACAAACCGGGTCCTCATTTTACCTACCTCGGAAGGATGGAAGGCTGAGTCAACCTTGAGCCTGGTGAGATTTGAACTTGCAGTAATTGCAGGCAGCTGGCAGCTAAATACTACTTTAACAGTAGGTTAGTCCACTGCACCACCAGGCTCTATCAGGCACTGGACCCAGCTGTTCCTCCTCTTCCTCATCAGCCACCTCCAGACCTGGGGGCTGTTGACTCTCCATCTGAGGACTGACGGACAGCCCAGGCTAAGCCCCTCTCTCTCTCTCTCTCTCTCTCTCTCTCTCTCTCTCTCTCTCTCTCTCTCTCTCTCTCTCTCTCTCTCTCTCCCCCACTCCCACTCTCCCTCTCTCCTTCTCTCCCTCCCCCCCCCCTCTCTCTGCTAGCTCCAGTCCCTCTTCCCCCTCGGAGCTCTCAGGTTGCCTGGATCGGGACCCTGACTTCCACGCTCCCCCACTCCTCCTCTGATTCGGCTGGTGGAGGGGCCAGCAGCCGACAACCCACAACACCCACCTTCCCCACCCCCCACCCCCTCTGCTGGGACAAGGAAGGCAGTTAATAATGGCTGCTCCCTCCTTTCCGGCAATCAATCAAAACCTAGCTGACACATGGAACCGCCGAGCTCACCTTATTTCCCTTGCTGGATTCAAAACAGGAAGGGAGAAGCCAAACCGTTGTGGCATTAATTTGCATATTCAGGTGTCGGTCCCAACAAGTTTTGTGGCTTTCGGATAAGCAGGACACCGCATCCTGATTTAAACGGACCTTGAAGGTAAACGTCGATACGTTTGTGGAAGGGTGGATTTGATTTAAATCGAGTTGATTTAAATCACGATTTAAATCATGATTTAAATCCCTAGTAAAAAGGCTTGATTTAAATCAACTCGATTTAAATTGTAATTTTTAAAGAGCAACTGTCATCTCTGCTGCTCCTTTGACCCGCTGTTGACTCATTGATAGTTTTTTTTTGTTTTTGTTTTTTTTATTTGATTTATATGCCGCCCTTCTCCGAAGACTCAGGGCGGCTTACAATGTGCTCAGCAATAGCCTTCATCCTTTTGTATATTTATACAAAGTCAGCTTATTGCCCCCACAATCTGGGTCCTCAATTTACCTGCCTTAGAAAGGATGGAAGGCTGAGTCAACCTTGAGCCTTGGCGAGATTCGAACCCTGCAGTAATTGCAGGCAGCTGGTCTTAATAACCAGCTTAATAACAGGGTGCCTTATAGTCCCAGTGTTGCAGAATATACAGCCTCCTGCTACAGAACTAAGCTCCATTTCATGCTGAATTAACTAAATTATTTATGTATCTTAAATAGAAAACTATCTTGCAATAGATTTTTACCCCAAAAGTTTTTTATTAAAATAAATTCGATAAAAATCCAAAAAATCCAATTTAAATCCAAAAAATCCGATTTAAATTTTAAAAAAAATCTGATTTTTTTGATTTTTTTTAAAAAAATCATTGATTTTTATCCAACCTGGTTTGTGGGGTTCCTGGTGCTCTGTGAGCCGGGTTGTTTCCTTTGCAGACGTTTCATGACCCAGCTAGCTTACATCATCAGTGCTAGAAGGGAGTGGGGTTTGCTCTCTTTTCATGCACAAATGGCTTGCTCTGTCCTTGTTGTTGGGAGTGTTCTTGGCATTTCCTCGATTAGGATGTGGTTAATTGTTCGATTGTTTGTCTCAGTTGGGAGTTCCTGGACTGAGGTATTGTTTACTGCTTGATAGTCCGATGTTAATCTTGGTGTAAACTCTATTTATCCTGTTGTGATTGTTAGCAAAGAGATGTTTTGGTCTTTCTGTTTCCTTTTTAGAATTGTACTTTCTTTCTTAAATGAAATGTATACTTGGGTTATATCTTATTAAGGAGCCTTGGTGGCACAGTAGACTAAAGTGCAGTTAAGTAGCACCAGCTGCCTGCAATTACTGCAAGTTCGAATCTCACCAGGCTCAAGGTTGACTCAGCCTTCCATCCTTCCGAGGTAGGTAAAATGAGGACCCGGATTGTGGGGGGCAATAAGCAGGGTGGATTTGATTTAAATCGAGTTGATTTAAATCACAATTTAAATCATGATTTAAATCCCGAGTAAAAAGGCTTGATTTGAATCAACTCGATTTAAATTGTAATTTTTAAAGAGCAGCTGTCATCTCTGCTACTCCTTTGACCCACTGTTGACTCACCGATAGTCCCAGTGTTGCAGAATATACAGCCTCATGCTACATAACTAAACTCCATTTCATGCTGAAGAAATTAAATGATTTATGTATCTTAAATAGAAAACTATCTTACGATAGATTTTTACCCCAAAAGTTTTTTATTAAAATAAATTCAATAAAAATAAAAAAAAAATCCGATGTAAATCAAAAAAATCTGATTTTTTTTGATTTTTTTAAAAAAATCATTGATTTTTATCCACCCTGGAATAAGCTGACTTTATATTAAAAAAAGAACACCGCTTGTGGGGGGGGACCGAAAGCCCTACTAAGCAGGTATATACAAAAGTATGAAGGCTTTTGCTTAACGCATTGTAAGCTGCCCTGAGTCTCCGGAGAAGGGCGGCCTATAAATCGAATCAATCAATCAATCAATCAGTCAATAATAAATAAATATCCGCCTTCTGATGGCTGACACTGAAAGGGAGAGCCATTTATATATAAACAGAGCAAACTGCCTTCCCATCAACACTGATGATGTTCCCTAGTTGGGTCATGAAACGTCTACAAGAAAGCAATCAAGCTCAGAGAGCACCAAGGACCCCACAATCCTCCTCCTCCTCCTCCACAAACCCCACTCCCTTACAGCACTGATGATGTTACCTAGTTGGGTCATGAAACGTCTGCCAAAAAAGCCACCAAGACAATTGTGAGGACAATTAACCGGTGGAACAGCTTACCACCAGAAGTTGTGGGTGTTTCATTGTTGGAGGTTTTTAAGAAGAGATTGGACATTTGTAGTGTCTCCTGTTTGAGCATCAGGTTGGACTAGAAAACCTCCAAGGTCCCTTCCCTAGTTATCCCTCCCTCCCTCCCACGAGAGGTTTTTAAGAAGAGACTGTCAGCCATATGTCTGGAATGGTAGGGTCTCCTGCCTGAGGATGGGGTTGGACTAGACAACCTCCAAGGTCCCTTCCAACTCTATTATTATGCCTGCCTGCCTGCCTGCCTTCCTTCCTTCCCTCCCTCCTTCCCTTCCTCCCTCCCTCCCACTGGAGGTTTTTAAGAAAAGACTGGACAGCCATTTGGAATGATATGGTCTTCTGCCTCAGGAGGGGGTTGGACTAGATGACCTTCAAGGTCCCTTCCAACTTTATTATTATTATTATGCCTGCCTGCCTACCTGCCTTCTTCCTTCCTGCCTGCCTGCCTGCCTGCCTACCTTCCTCCCTCCAACTTATTTACTTACTTTCCTTTCTTCCTTTCCTCCCTCCATCTTTGCTTCCTTCCTTCCTTCAACTTCCTTCCCTCCCTTCCATTTTTCCTTCAGCTAAGTTACTTACTTATGGTACTTACTTGTCTTTCTTCCTTTCCTCCCTCTCACCATCTTTGCTTCCTTCCTTCCTTCAACTTCCTTCCAATCATCTTTCCTTCAACTGTTACTTACTTACTTCTTTTCTTTTCTTCCTTTCCTCCCTCCCTCTCTTCTTTCTTTCCTTCCTTCCATTCATCTTTCCTTCTTTCCTTCAACTAAGTTACTTACTTTCCCTCCATCCATCTTTGCGTCCCTCCCTCTGGAGGTTTTTAAGGAGAGACCGGCAGCCATTTGTCTGGAGTGGTAGGGGCTCCTCCTGCCTGAGGAGGGGGTTGGACTAGATGACCTCCCAAGGTCTTTTCCAGCTCTGTTAATCCGTTAATAAAAACCACTGGAAACTCTTTCGCTGTTTTTATTTTGTCTGTAAAAGATAGGCAGTTTGGTTTTGAGAAGGCCCTAGAGATAATTGTTCCAACAGGCGGGGCTAAACATACGAACATGTCAATGATTTTTAAATGTTATCTAATTCTGGGTTTTATTTAATTGACCAAACTAAGTAATAATTTTAATTAGCAATTTTATGATGTTTGTGTGTCTATATTTTTCTTGACTGTACACCGCCTTGAGTCCTACGGGAGAAAGGCGGTATAGAAATATAAATAAATAAATAAATAAATAAATAAATAAATAAATAAATAATCTTCCAGCTTTCTTGAGGGATGAAAAAGCCAAGGTCACAAACCCGCCCACAAAGAGATGAAACTGCTGAAGTGAGTTGAAATGGCTGAGTTGGGAAAAATTCCCCATTTAAAAGAATTTAAAATAATTTTCTGAGTTTTTATGTGTGGTTTAAGGCAAACTATGCCTGGGCCACTGAAAAAACTCGTCTTTTTGGAAGCCCAGATGGATAGTCCTCAACTTACAATCAGCATTGAAGCCAACATTTCTGCGCTGGGCAAAAAAGTCGTTAAGGGAGTCATTCCCCCACTTTACGACCTATCCTGCCACAGAGAATCACTGCCGTTGTTAAGTGAGTCACGTGGTCGTTAAGTGAATCTGCCTTCCCCGTCGGCTTGGCTTGTCAGAACGTCGCGAAACGGGATCACATGATCCCGGGACTCTGCGACAATCATAAATACAGGTAGTCCTCGATTTACAATCAAAACGGAGTCCAAAATTTATGTTGCTAAGAGAGATAGTTGAGTTTTGCCTCATTTTTACGACCTATCGTGCCGCCATTGTTTCGTGAGTCATACAGTTGTACAATTACCATATTTCCCCGAAAATAAGACCTAACCAGAAAATAAATCCCAATGCAGTGTTTCTCAACCTTGGTAGCTTGAAGATGCTGGCTGGGGGATTCTGGGAGTTGAAGTCCACCCATCTTCAAGCTACCAAGATTGAGAAACACTGTCCTAATGTGTCCTAATGTATGGAGGGAAAGTAAGTAACTTAGTTGAAGGAAAGAAGGAAAGATAAATGCAAGGAAGGAAAGAAAGAGAGGGAGGGAGGAAAGGAAGAAAAAAAAATAAGTAAGTAACAGTTGAAGGAAAGGTGATTGGAAGGAAGTTGAAGGAAGGAAGGAAGCAAAGATGAAGAGAGGGAGGAAAGGAAGAAAGAAAAGTAAGTACCATAAGTAAGTAACTTAGTTGAAGGAAAAATGGAAAGGAGGAAGGAAGTTGAAGGAAGGAAGCAAAGATGGAGGGAGGGAGGAAGGAAGGAAAGGAAAGGAAAGGAAGGAAGGAAGGAAGGATACAATCACAAAGTTGGAAAATCTGATTTAGCAGCACAAGTGGCTTGCCAACCATAACAGCATGCAAAGCATTTTGAATTTTGAGTAGGGATTTTTTTTTTCTTCTGCTTAAAGGCTATTTCACTCACAAAGCAAATATTCTTGAATTAGAAACGGGTATTTTGAGCTTTAAGTGAGGTAGTTTCATTCTCAGGGCCCTTCCTAGACGATCAGAGCAGCTGTTTTTTTAAGTGAGAAACCGGATTTTGAACTTGAAACCTTTTCGAATTCAAAACATGTCATTTACTTCTAGCTACCAGTGATTGAGATAGGGGAAGATTGACCTGCCATTCTTGTGGCTGTGGTTTACAGATGAACAGAGTTGGAAGGGACCTTGGAGGTCATCTAGTCCAGCCCCCCTCCCCATCCAATCAGGAGACCCTACACCATTTCTGACCGATGGCAGTCCAGTCTCTTCTTGAAAGCTTCCAGGGATGAAGCTCCCACAACTTCCGAAGGCAACTTCTGTTCCATGGGTTGGTTGTTTCTCACTGTCAGGAAATCCCTCTTTATTTCCAGGTTGAATCTCTCCTTGGTCAGTTTCCATCCATTGTTCCTTGTCTGGCCTTCGGGTGCTTTGGAGAATAATTTGACCCCCTTCCTCCTCTCTGGGGCAGCCCCTCAAATACTGGAAGGCTGCTATCCTGTCTCCCCTGATCCTTCTCTTCACTATTTTTTATTTTTATTTTGTAGTACCGAAATTCAGTGCCTCTGTTCATGGGGGCATGTGAGTGGGGCGTTCTTTTAAGAGGTCTAATAACACCACCTCCCAAATTTGGATTGTATTTCTCGTTAAGACCCAACCGCCAGGATCGCTGGTCAAAGGTTGTAGCCTTTGTTCTCCAGAACACAGCAGGACCTTCAGATTGTCCACTGCTGTATGAGAAACGAGCAAGATTTCTGTCGACCCCCCTCTGTCCTTGAGTTTGGCTCACCATTGGTGTGGAAGAGCCCCTCCTGCCCGGTGTTGGGTCTTACTCTTCTTTGGCCCTTGGCTTGAAAGCCTTTGAGATATGGCTGGGGGGCCACGTACCTCTTCATCTGGTTCTGCTTCCCAGCCTGGTGGAAAGATAGCTTAGCAGTAGAGCTTTGCAGGGAGGTGATCTGTTCTGTCTGTCTGTCTCTCTCTCTGCCATCCATCCATCCATCCATCCATCCATCCATCCATGCATGTCTATCATCTCTTTTTCATCTCTACATGTCTGTCTATCATCTCTGCATCTAACTATATTTCTCTTTGTAATTATCTATCTATCTATCTATCTATCTATCTATCTATCTATCTATCTATCTATATCCATTCATCCATCCATCCATCTCAACTAGCATTAGCAATTAACACTTAGATTTATATACCGCTTTATAGTGCTTTTACAGCTCTCTCTAAGCGGTTTACAGAGTCAGCCTCTTGCCCCCAACAATCTGGGTCCTCATTTTACCGACCTCAGAAGGATAGAAGGCTGAGTCAACCTTGAGCCTGGTGAGATTCAAACTGCCAAATTGCAGGTAGCCAGCAGTCAGCTGAAGTAGCTTGCAGTACTGCACTCTAACCACTGCGCCACCTCTCATCTATCTCATCTATCATCTGTCTATCTTCCTTCCTTCCTTTCTTCCTTCCTTCCTTCCTTCCTTCCTTCCTTCCTTCCTTCCTTCCTTCCTTCCCATCTTCTCTATCATCTCTATCATCTCTATGTCTTTGTCTACATTTTCTCTTTGGCTGTCTATCATAACCTTTTCTATCATTTATCTGCCTATCTCTAGTTCTATCTCTATCGTCTATCTCCATCTGTCTGTATCATCTCTATATCTCTCTATATCTCTTTATATCTCTATTTCTCGATCTCTATTTCCATTTATCTCTCTACACCTCTACATCTCCATATCTATCCATCTCTCTATCCACGTCTACCTGTCCATCTTTCTCTATCCCTCCGTTTATCCATCCATCCATATCTTATCTGCCTGCTTATTTTTCTATCTATCCATATTTGTCTTTTTATTTTATTTTATTTATTTGTCAAGCATATATAAGACAACAGGTAAAAGTATAAACATAATTTGAATACATGAAAAGAGTAAGAGTAAAGAGGAATATTAGGACAGGGATGCTCTTTTGATCTATCCATATTCATTTTCAACGTTTTCTTAAAACTGAACCATAAATTAATCCCGGAATCTGGGTGTTCCCAATGGTTTTTTGGGGGCTTCCTAACGCTCCCCTGATTTTTCCTAGGCCGTTTCCTGGAGACTTGGTCGCCCAGCACTCTTGATCCCAGTACTTTGCAAAAACGCCTACGACAATGTCCAGCTCAAGCTATCCTCCCAACCAAGGAGCCTTCAGCACGGAGCAGAGCCGTTATCCCGCACATTCGGTCCAGTATACCTTTCCCGGTGGCCGGCACCAGCAGGCAAGTAGCAGGGGGGGGGGGGATTCTGGGTAATCATGCAGGGCCCTCCCCTGGATTTCTGGTTTCTTCAAACAGGAAGTCCTCAACATACGACCGCAATTGAGCCCCCCCATTTATGTTGCTAAGTGAGACAGCCGGTAAGCGAATTATGCTTGTCTTGCCACGGTTGTTCAGTGAATCAACTGTGATTGTTGGGTTAGCCACATGACTGTGTGACGCTGTGGTTCACCAAAGTGATATGCGCGTTTTCAAATTTTTCACTGAACAACGTAAATTTTGGGCTCAACTGCGGTCTGTTCTGAACTTGGCTTCCTGAGTCAGTAAAACACACGAGTCGTCCCAAAAGCCTCTTTTTATTGCAACAGCTGTGAATTCTGTTCATTCACAGATGAGTCCCAATTGGTTGTAAAGAGTCCTTCGGGGTAAGGCTGATAATCACCCACCTTTATCTCCCTTGACACGCTGCCAAAGGCCTAATTGGCGAAGCCACACAGAGTCCAGAATCAAATAGAGCTTCAGACTTTAAACTGCACAGAATGAACAAAGTTGCTTCCTGCAAAGGCCAATGTGCCTTTGCTCCTCTTTTAAGTCTAATGGGAGCGGCCAATCATCTCCAAGCCCTACTCCTGAGTCGTCCCTTCTGTTTTAACTGTTCTTGCCTTCTGGCAGCTCTGCGCATGTGCGCGCTGGGAACAGGCTCTCCCTGTTCCTCTGCCTCGCTGACATCAGACTCTGGAGGCTCCGGAGGCAGCACATACCTCCCAGATGGCCCTTTCTCTGCCTCCGACGCAGAGCCCTCGTCTGAGCCTTCCCCAGACTCCAGGACTGGCCCATGTTCCTCCCCAACCTCCTCACTGACCGACTCTGCTGCCAATTCCACAGGCTGCCAGCGGACCACAACATGGTCGTACATTGAGGACTACATGTATACAGATTGTCAGGTCAAGAGGATGTGGCTTGCACACTCTCCCTGGTAGAGAAGGAGGCTTCCAAGCCGGGTTCATCGTGGTCAGGGGAGAAGAAATTGACACCCCTTAAGGGAAATAGGGGGCAATCCTCAACTTACGACCGCAATTGAGGCCAAAATGTCCATTGCTAAGCAAGACCGTTGTTAAAGTGAGGTTTGCCTCACGTTACCACCTTTCTTGCCACGGTTGTTAAGCGAATCCCAGCCATTGTTGAGTTAGTCGCATGGTCGTTAAACAAATCTGGCTTCCCCCTGTGGACTTTGCTTGGCCAACGGTCGCAAAAGGGGGATCACGTGAGCCCCGAACCCTGCGACCGTCATAAATAAGCAATCGGTTTGCCAAGCATCCGAATTTCGGTCACGTGACCAAGGGGATGCTGCGACGGTCAAACATTTGAAACAACTGTAGTCTACCGGCCGATTGTCTGTGGTTCTGGCTAGTTAACAAGAGCCAAACCAATTATAATAAAAGATTAAAGAGGACTAGAACCTTGGCTTTTAGCTTCTAGGAAAGCACCAGAAAACCGATGGGGAAAGTGCTTTGTAGCTTTCCGAAGCCTGCAGAGGGTTGCACAACGGGGCAACCTTTGTGCGGTAACCACAACCGCATAGCTGGCTGGGGAATTCTGGGAATTGGAGTCCACATATCTGAAAGTTGCCCAAGTCGGGAAACACTTATCAACCCTGGGATTTCCCCATGTCGGAGAAGACTTCTGGTTGGTGAAGGCCCCCAGAGGGAGGCCAGATGTTCCTGGAGATCCTTTAAAGAATGTGGACCAAGATTATGATGTTCTTTCTCCGTGATGGCAAACCTATGGCACGCGTGCCAACAGTGGCACGCACAGCCGTCTCTCCAGGGCATGTGGAACCTTTGCCCATTGCTCCTCTGGGTTCCGGCGTTGCTGGCCAGCTGGGGTTCTCGTTCGTGGGAGCGCCAGAAACGGGAGCGCCAGAAACATGCGTACGCAGGGAAGATGGTTTTTCCCGTTTCCGGCATGCACATATGCACCAGCCACTTAGTCTTCCCGTTTATGGTTCGCATCTGTGCGCAAAAAACCAGCTGGCCAGTGTGTATGCGCGTGCCAGAAACTGGAAGATCATTTTCCCAGCACGCGAAGACCCCTGAATCTAGTGCATATGCACCGGACAGCTGGACCTCATGCGCACATGCACGCCGGAAACCAAAAAATCAGCTGCTTCTCTGGTTTCTGGTGTGCGCACGTCCGCATGTGTTCCCGTTTCGACACTCGGTGCCGAAGAGGTTTACCAACACTGTAAATCTTTTCTCATCGTTGTGGTCCACCAGCAGCCTGCGCATCCGCGTGTCAGGCACTGGACCCAGCTGTTTCTCCTCTTCCTCATCAGCCACTTCCTGTTCTGGTCCGCCAGCAGTCTGCGGAGCTGACAGCGGAGTCGGAAAGCGATGAGGCTGAGGAAGAACATGGGCCAGTCCTGGAGGCTGGGGAAGGCCCGGATGAGGGCTCTGCGTCGGAGGCAGAGAGGGGGCCAGGGTCATCAGGGAGTGATGCACGGACTCCAGAGCCTCCAGAGGCTGACAGTAGAGAGACAGAGGAACAGGAGGAGCCTGTTCCTAATGCACGTATGAGAAGACCTGCCAGAAGGCAGGAGCAGATAAAGCAGAGAGGACGACTCGGGAGTAAGGCTTGGAGATGATTGGCCCCTCCCATAAGGCTTAAAAGACCAATAAGGGCTCTTGGCCTCTTTGCCGGAAAACAACCGTTGAGAGATTTGCTTCGTGTTTGCATGTATTTCTTTCTTGTCAGCGTCTTCTGTTCCTGAACTGTTGCCAAGAAAAGCCTTTGGCAGTTTGCCTAATTGTCCCAAGGACAGAGATAAACTGAGGAATGGTGTTTTGAAGAATTTGCTTTAATTTAGTTTGGACTAGGCTGAGAATGAGTTAATTCTCAGCTGTTTTAATAAAATCTGTTTGGTTTTTTTTGGAACTGGAGTGCATTTAATATTAACTACGTGGGGCTGGGTCTCAACACTCATCCTTTCAGTCTTGAGGAATACCCCTCTCTCTGTCCTCACAGCGATTCCTTTCACTCCTTTCCTTCGTAGGAATTTGCGGTCCCGGATTTCCGCACTTCTCACTTGGAAGTCAGCCAGGGTAGCCAACTCCTGCAGCAGCAGCAGCAGCTCCGCCGTCGCCCCTCTTTGCTCTCCGAATTTCATCCTGGCTCGGACCGGTAAGCGTTGGCGTTTTCTCTGGCGAGTATTGGTTGTTGTTGTTTTTTTTCTTTTTTAACCGGAAGACCTTCCGAAGAGCTCCTAGTCTGTTCTTGTTTCAGGTGTGCAGGATAAAGTTGTGGTTAAAAGAGGGCGATGGTAGCATTGGGTGTGGATTTGTAATTGGGCAACCCATCTTATCGTGTTTCCCCAAAAATAAGACCCTGTGTTATATTTTTTTTTGCCAGCAATAGCAATAGCACTTAGATTTATATACCGCTTCACAGTGCTTTTACAGACCTCTCTAAGCAGTTTACAGAGTCAGCATATTGTCCCCCAACAATCTAGGTCCGGGATGGCGAACCTATGGCACGCGTGCCACAGGTGGCACGTGGAGCCATATTAGTGGGCATACCAGCTCAGCTCTGGGGCGCATGCGCGCGCCGGCCAGCTGATTTTCGGGCCTTCTGGGCCCACCAAAAGTAGGGAAACAGGCTATTTCCTGCCTCTGGAGGGCCTGGGGGCGGGGTGGGGAAGGCCCGTTTTTCTTTCTTACCTGGCTCCAGATCCTCTCTGTGTATCTGGGAAGGGCGAAAACAGCCTTTCCCACTCCCTTGGACGCCCTACGGAGGCTGAAAGGGCCCATTTCCCCACTCCTGGTGGGACAGGAAGTGACTTTTTTCCTGTCGCCAGCCTCCAGAGACTCCTAGAGAGGCTCCTAGAGACTCCTAGAGAGGCTCCTAGAGACTCCTAGAGCGGTTCTGGAGGCTGGGGACAGCAAAAAATGTCAATTCCTGTCCCACCAAGAGTTGGGAATGGGCCCTTTCAGCCTCTGTAGGGCCTCCAAGGGAGTGGGAAAGGCTGTTTTCGCCCTTCCCAGATACACAGAGAGGATCTGGAACCAGGTAAGAAAGAAAAACGGGCCTACCAGGCCATCATGTGCCAGGAGCGGGGGGGCGGGAGGGGGGAGGGAGTTGCACACACGTGCGCGTGGGCACGTGTGCGCGCGACCCTCCCCCGCCCCCCCTCTCCAGGCACGCGATGGCAAAAAGGTTAGCCATCACTGTCCTAGTCTGTTCTTGTTTCAGGTGTGCAGGATAAAGTTGTGGTTAAAAGAGGGTGATGGTAGCATTGGGTGTGGATTTGTAATTGGGCAACCCATCTTATCGTGTTTCCCTGAAAATAAGACCCTGTGTTATATTTTTTTTGCCAGCAATAGCAATAGCACTTAGATTTATATACTGCTTCACAGCGCTTTTACAGCCTTCTCTAAGCAGTTTACAGAGTCAGCATATTGCTCCCAACAATCTTGGTCCTCATTTTATCCCATCTCGGAAGGTTGGTAGCCTGAGTCAACCTTGAGCCGGTGAAATTTGAACTGCTGAACTGCAGCTAGCAGTCAGCTGAAGTAGCCTGCAGTACTGCACTCTAACCACTGCGCCACCTCGGCTCGCCACAAAAAAAGGCACTAGGCCTTATTTTTTTGGGTGGGGGGATGTCTACTGACTCATCTCACTTGCACGCGTCGCCCCCGGCCTCCTTTTCACTGTCAGAGGCCTTCAGGAACTTCTGCGGCCACCAAGGCCAATAAGGAGCCTTGGTGGCACAGCAGACTAAACTGCTGTTAAAGTAGCACTTATCTGCCTGCAATTACTGCGAGTTCAAATCTCACCAGGCTCAAGGTTGACTCAGCCTTCTCCGGAGACTCAGGGCGGCTTACAATGCATTAAGCAATAGCCTTCATACTTTTGTATATACCTGCTTAGTAGGGCTTTCGGGCCCCCCCAAGCGGTTTTTTTTTTAATACAAAGTCAGTTTATGGCCCCCACAATCCGGGTCCTCATTTTACCTACCTCGGAAGGATGGAAGGCTGAGTCAACCTTGAGCCTGGTGAGATTCGAACTCGCAGTAATTGCAGGCATCTGGCAACTAAGTGCTACTTAACAGCACTTTAGTCCGCTGCGCCACCAAGGCTCCTTCTCTTCTATCTTATCTTTTTGCTTAACTTTTCTTGGGCTGGTTGAGGGAGACCTTGGATCCGGACAGCTCTGGCTGCTGTTTTCCTCCAGCTCCGAGCTCCTTCCTCACTCTCCCATCTTCGCCTTCCTCTTCTTCCTCCAGGCCTCAGGAGAGGCGATCGGGCTACGAGTCCCAGTTCCACGCTGGCCCTTCCCAAGCCGATCATGACGCACTGGACTCCAAGCGGCCCCGCCTGGACCAGGTTTCTGACTCACATTACCAGCGGCTCAATGCCACTGCGGTCCTGCCCTTGGCCCACCAGCTCCAGGAAGGCCTGCGCTCATCGGACCTGAAGAAGGTAAAGCAGGGTTTTGGCTTTTCGGGCAGCCAATCAATGGATAATACAGGTAGTCCTTGACTTACGACTGGTACTGGGCCCAGAGGTGCTATCGCGAAGCGAATTAGTTGTTAAGTGAGTTTTGGCCCATTTTGCAACCTTCCTTGCCGCGGTTGTTAAGTGAATCCCTGCAGTTGTTAAATTAGTCAACACGGTTGTTAAGGGAATCCGGCTTCCCCATTGACTTCGCTTGTCTCTGCGATCGTCATAAATGTGAGTGTCAGCATTCTGATGCTGCCATAAAAAGGAGGAGACGAGGCTTGACTTTTCACCTACTTATTTTCTCTGTAGATAATGTTTTATGTTTTATGTTTTATGTTTTATTAGATTTCTATATCCCCTAGGAGATGGGATGGGAGGGGAGACATTCCTGTGGGGTGAGGTCAGAAGCTGGGGAGACTGACTTGGAAGATGGCCAATGAGAAGATGGGAATTGGGGAACGGAAAGGGAAGGGTTTGGGGGTCAGAGGGTTAGTATCGGCTACGACGAAGTCAGGGTTAGATCTGTCGTACTCAATAAATGGAATATTTCAGCAAAGATTAATTGTTTGGGAGTGCAATTTATTTGAGATGACATTGAAACCTGACAGTGAGTCAGTTGCCAAAGCGTCTTAATTTTAATCACGTTTAGTTTAGTTTAGTTTACTTTATTGTCATTGTACCTCATAAAACGAAATGTGTACATCACACATAAGAAAACTATCAAAATAAAACACACATCCTTCACATTCTATACAATTGAATTGAAAAGCGCTTGATATTGCATTAATATTGCACTATACAGTAGAATTCAGTAGGGTTACTGCCCTGGGATAGAAGCTGTTTTTCAGCCTGTTTGTCCTTGTTTTTATTTCCTGTACTGTCTGCCAGAGGGACGCGGTGGCTCAGTGGCTAAGATGCCGAGCTTGTCGATCAAAGGGTTGGCAGTTCAGCGGTTTGAATCCCTGGTGCCGTGTAACGGGGTGAGCTCCCGTGACTTGTCCCAGCTTCTGCCAACCTAGCAGTTCGAAAGCACGTAAAAAATGCAAGTAGAAAAATAGGGGCCACCTTTGGTGGGAAGGGAACAGGGTTCCGTGCGCCTTTGGCGTTGAGTCATGCCGGCCGCATGACCCCGGAGACAATCTTCGGACAGCGCTGGCTCTTCGGCTTTGAAACGGAGATGAGCAGCACCCCCTAGAGTCGGGAACGACTAGCACATATGTGCGAGGGGAACCTTTACCTTTTACCGTCTGCCAGAGGGTAATAGTTCAAAAAAAGGATGTCCAGAATGGCCCCGGGGGGGAGGGGGGATGCTGCAACGGTCGTTAAGTGCGAAAAACAGTCTTAAGTCACATTTTTCAGTTCCGTTGTAACTTTGAACCAGGGGTGAAATCTGCTTACCTTCCCAAACAGTTTGGAAGTGCATGCGCTGTGTGTGTGTGTGTGTGTGTGTGTGTGTGTGTTGTGCAGAGGGTAAAAAACAGGTTAAAACCAGGAAGCAACAACAGCCAGGTGGGTGGGCGGAGCCTCGCGCTGCCATCGCTATCGGTTCTCCGAACCGGTAGCATTTCACTCCTGCTTTGAATGGTCACTAAATGAACAATTGTCAGTCAAGTGCTGCCTGTATTTATTCGGTCAGTGACCAGTACAATTTAAAAAAACCATCCAACCAACAAAATAACCAAAAACAGAGTGAAATAAACAATTCACTAATATCTTGCTCTGTTAATACAGCTATTAATCCAGGTGATAAATCTAATAATAAAATAAGATTAAAATCTAATTTCATCTATAGGTGTAAGGTAAAAATAAAAAATAAATAACCCCTGGAATTAATTAAGAAATATCAAGCCCAGTGGTGGGTTCCTCCCGGTTCGGCCGAGCCGGTAGTGGTGACGATAAGATGTCACCGAACCGATTCTGCCCGCCCCCCGCGTTATTCTTACCTTTTATTTGGCCCCACCCCCAATCTGTTGCTTCCTCCTGAGTCCCAGCTGATAAAACTGTTTAAACTCTTGCCGCGGGGCTTCAAAGGGCCGCCCTACAGCTGATCAGTGTTAAAAGGCAGTATGATGGTAGACCAGTGCCTCCAAAAACAAATGAGTAGACCGGTACAGCTCTGCAAGCAGTTAAAAGCCTGGTAGACCAGTACCTCTGCTAAATCCTAAAGAATTGTTACATGACCATCAAGCCACACCCACAAAATAAGCCACGCCCACAGAACCAGTAGTAAAAAATTTTAGAACCCATCCCTGATCAAGCCAACTACTACTTAAAAAAGGTCAATACAGATAATCCTCGATTTACAACAGGTCACTTAGTGACGGTTTGAAGTTACACTGAAAAAGGTGACGATGGGCGTTTTTCACACTTATGACCAGTGCAACATCCCAGCGGTCGGGTGATTAGAATTCAGACGCTTGGCAAACGACTCACATTTATGAGGGTTGCGGTGTCCCAGGGTTACGGGATTCCCTTTTGCGACCTGACGGGCGAAGCCAATGGGGAAGTCAGATTCACTTAACAACAAAAATATCACACCCTGGTAGCGCGAATTAAACTCTGTCTGTTTTTCACGTATGGCTAGTCTGGAGAAAAGAAGGATTGGGGGGACGGGATGGGACATGATAGCATCTTCCAATATTTGAGGGGCTGCCCCAAAGAAGAAGGGGTCAACCTTTGTAGTTTGATTCTGTGACCCCTGAGGACGTGGACAGGATTCTGGGTAGACTGAATGCGACCACATGTTTGTTGGACCCGTGCCCGTCCTGGTTAGTGCTGGCTTCCCGGGAGGTGATGCGAGGCTGGCTCCAGGGGATTATAAATGCTTCATTGGGCGAGGGTGTCTTTCCTGCCGCCTTGAAAGAGGCAGTGGTGAGACCTCTCCTCAAGAAGCCTTCCCTGGACCCGGCAATATTGGCTAACTATCGTCCAGTCTCCAACCTTCGCTTTGTGGCGAAGGTTGTTGAGAGTGTGGTTGCACGACAGCTTCCCCAGTACCTGGATGAAACGTCGTATCTAGATCCGTTCCAGTCGGGTTTCAGGCCTGGGTACAGCACGGAAACGGCATTGGTCGCGTTGGTGGATGATCTCTGGAGGGCTCGGGACAGAGGTTGTTCCTCTGTCCTGGTCCTATTAGATCTCTCAGCGGCTTTTGATACCATCGACCATGGTATCATGCTGCACCTGTTGGAAGAGTTGGGGGTGGGAGGCACCGTATTACGGTGGTTCTCCTCCTTTCTCTCCGACCGGTCGCAGTCTGTGTTGACAGGGGGGCAGAGGTCGACCCCGAGGCCCCTTATATGTGGGGTGCCGCAAGGATCGGTCCTCTCGCCCCTTCTGTTCAACATTTATGTGAAGCCGCTGGGCGAGATCATCCGTGGTTTCGGGGTGGAGTACCATCAGTACGCTGACGACACCCAGCTGTACATCTCCACCCCAGACCACCCCAACGATGCCCTTGAAGTGATGTCCCGGTGCCTGGAGGCCGTACGGATCTGGATGGGGAGAAACAGGCTCAGGCTCAACCCATCCAAGACCGAGTGGCTGTGGTTTCCGACGTCCCGATACAGTCAGCTGGTGCCATCGCTGACTCTTGGGGGCGAAGCATTGGCCCCCACGGAGAGGGTTCGCAACTTGGGCATCCTCCTGGATTCACGGCTGTCTTTAGAAGAGCACTTGACGGCCGTGACCGGGAGGATTTTTCATCAGGTCCGCCTGATTCACCAGTTGCGTCCCGTTCTAGATCGGGACTCGTTACGCACGGTCACTCATGCCCTCGTCACCTCCCGTCTGGACTATTGTAACGCTCTCTACATGGGGCTCCCCTTGAGGAGCACCCGGAGGCTCCAACTGGCGCAGAGTGCGGCCGCGCGGGTGGTGATGGGAGCGACGTGGTGCTCCCCTGTAACGCCTCTCCTGCGCGAGCTGCACTGGCTCCCGGTGGTCTTCCGAGTGCGCTTCAAGGTTTTGGTTATCACCTTCAGAGCGCTCCATGGCTTAGGACCTGGCTATTTACGGGACCGCCTGCTGCCACCAATAGCCTCCCACCGACCAGTACGCTCCCATAGAGAGGGGCTCCTCCGGGTGCCGTCGGCCAAACAATGTCGACTGGCGGCCTCCAGGGGGAGAGCCTTCTCTGTGGGGGCACCTACGATCTGGAACGAGCTCCCCCCGGAGATACGGAGGATTCTGGATCTGCGTACCTTCTGTCGCGCGCTTAAGACGTTCTTATTCCATCAAGCTGGCCTGACCTAAACTTTTCCTCTTTTTAAATGGAATTTTAAATTTGGTTTTAATTTATTGGGGTTTTAAAATGGTTCAGCCAAATTTATTTAATTAGTTTTATTAAATAGGAGTCTATAGGAGCCTCTCTAGGAGTCTCTGGAGGCTGGCGACAGGAAAAAACGTCACTTCCTGACCCACCAGGAGTCGGGAAATGGGCCCTTTCAGCCTCCGTAGGGCCTCCAAGGGAGTGGGAAAGGCTGTTTTTGCCATTCCCAGATTCACAGAGAGGATCTGGAGCCAGGTAAGAAAGAAAAACGGGCCTTCCCCACCCATCCCCTTAGGCCCTCCAGAGGCAGGAAACAGCCTGTTTCCCTACTTCTGGTGGGCCCAGAAGGCCCGAAAATCAGCTGGCCGGCGCGCGCATGCGCCCCAGAGCTGAGCTGGCGTGCCCACTAATATGGCTCCGTGTGCCATAGGTTCACCATCACGGGTATAGGATCCCCTGCTTGAGCAGGGGGTTTGACTGAAGGTCCCCCAAGGTCCCTTCCAACTCTATTCCGACTTAAACTCCCAGAATTCCCCAGCCGCAAACCACCCTTGCTGAGAATTCTGGGATTAGGGAGACCCTGGATGGGAGAAGGCTATCCCACACGGCTTAATATTTTCCTGGCTGACTTCAGGTCAAGTTTAAAAGTCCTCGCGGGTGATTAATGTTTAACTCGGGTTTTCCGAGCAAAGGTTGAGAGGTGGCAGGGCTGGGTTTCGTCCTTTGTTGACACCTGGCCTCAGCTTCCAGCCTGTTGCCAGTTCTTCCTGCTCTTATCTGCTCCCTGGGCTGTTTTTTGTGAGCCAGCGCTCTGGATTGTGTGGCATGGACGGGCATTGTAATAATAAAGAAAGCTTTCCCATGGGCATCAGAGCTATACTCGGAGAGCCAGTTTGGTCTAGTGGTTAAGGCATCAGGCTAGAGACAGGGAGACAGGGAATTCTAGTCCCACCTTAGGCATGAAAGCCATCTGAACAGCTTTGGGCCAATCACCAGGAGGCAGTGAGTTCTAGTCCCGCTTTAGGCATGAAAGCTGGTTGGATGACTTTGGGCCAATCATCTGGAGACGATGAGTTCTAGTTACACCTTAGGCATGAAAGACATCTGGATAGCTTTGGGTCAGTCAACAGAAGACAGTGAGTTCTTAGCTATTAAAGCCAGCTGAGTGATTTTGGGCCAATCACCAGGAGACGGTGAGTTCTAGTCCCGTCTTAGTCATGAAAGCTGGTTGGGTGACTTTGGGCTAATTACCAGGAGAGTGGGAGTTCTAGTCCTGCCTTAGGCATGAAAGTTGGCTGGGTAACTGGGCCAATCATCAGGAGACAGTGAGTTCTAGTCCAGTCTTAGCCATGAAAGCTGGTTGGGTGACTTTGGGCCAATTACCAGGAGAGTGAGAGTTCTAGTCCCATCTTAGCCATGAAAGTTGGCTGGGTAACTGGGCCAATCACCAGGAGACGGTGAGTTCTAGTCCCGTCTTAGTCATGAAAGCTGGTTGGGTGACTTTGGGTCAATCAACAGGAGACGGTGAGTTCTAGTCCCACCTTAGGCATGAAAGACATCTGGATAGCTTTCGGTCAGTCAACAGAAGACAGTGAGTTCTTAGCTATGAAAGCCAGCTGAGTGATTTTGGGCCAATCACCAGGAGACAGTGAGTTCTAGTCCTGTCTTAGCCATAAAAGCTGGTTGGGTCACTGGACCAATCAACAGGAGACGGGAGAGTTCTAGTCCCGCCTTAGGCCTGAAAGCTGGTTGGGTGACTTTGGTCCAATCACCAGGCGACAGTGAGTTCTAGTCCCACCTTAGGCCTGAAAGCTGGTTGGGTGACTTTGGTCCAATCACCAGGCGACAGTGAGTTCTAGTCCCGCCTTAGGCCTGAAAGCTGGTTGGGTGACTTTGGTCCAATCACCAGGCGACAGTGAGTTCTAGTCCC